>JAZDUA010000534.1:597500-625000 GCA_038098605.1 Gryllus longicercus
TCGGCCGAGCGAGGGCCAGGAGGGCCGCGCCGATGCCGGGGACGTCCCTCCGCTCCGTCGGCAGCCGCCGCCGCGGGCCGTCGACGCCTCTCTGCGTCGTAATGGCCTTCATATATCTCGCCGCCGTTACGATTAGTCCTAACAAGGCCAAGTGCGGTCTTCATCGCGTCTGACAATGCCCTCCGCCGCCCTGCCGCCCGCCGCCTCTCAGACGCACCCCCGCTGCGCCTCAGCAGGGCTTCCCAAAACCTCCCTGCCCCGCCCGCAAATCGCGCAGCAGTGAACAATAGCTCCACTACTCTTCAAAAAACAGAAATATCTAGGACTGCGTTTAGACACAAAACTTGCCCAGAAAGAACATATAAACATTAAAACACAACAAACAAAAGTCAAACTAATCCAATTAAAACTACCACTAAACAACCACAGTAAAATAACAATGGAAATTGCGTACTCATATATACAGCCATAATAAAACCCCTAACGCTCTATGCCTTCCCTGTCTGGATTAATGCCGCAAAAACCAATATCCGTAAAAGACAGGTCATACAGAATAAATTCTTGCGTACAATAACCAGTACATCCTGGTTCATCACAAGCTAATAACATCGTAAAGAAATTCAAATAAAACCTATCATACATCACATCACTAAGTCATCACATAATTTTTAAAATAATATGTCATCAATTACACAACTATCCTAATACAACCTAGACAAATCGCCCATAAACTCCACAAGGATAAAAAATAGATTTCCCAAACATATTTGTTACATACAGTTGGCAAATTTGAATAATTCTTTGTGACGTGCTTGGTGTGTTTCCTCTCCCTAAGAAATGGTAGTAAAGAAATAATTGTTTAGTTTCTTTAAAATATGTAGTAAGCACCGAAAACATGTGAAAAAGTTTGCACTGTTAAACTTAATGTATCATATTAAAAATAATAAAATAATTTAAAAAATGGAGTGAATAACTGCTGAAGCCCTTTTTTGGAGGTCCTATTTCGCTTAATTCTTCAAATCAGCATTGCTGACTAGATGTAGTTCAACAATATTCTGAACTGCCAAATTATTTCATTACATGGGGATCGGGCGATTTGGATATTCACAATTTGATTGTTGGATAAAACTCAGAAATGAAGATCAAATAGCGTCATTGTAATTCATGAAAGAAGTTGCCTCTCAAATTTATTGGCTTGTGTTAATTAAGAATCCTTTTTTAACTTCAGTCAACTCTTTTAACATTAACAGTCAACTCTATTTTAATAAAATTAAATTAATTTTAAAATGAACATTTTTTTCTGACGATCAATTAACAAGTAAACAATGAGAAGCGTTCTCCATAAGCAAGCAATCTTCATAAGCAATCGTCATCGAGCCACAAAGTCGTAAAAGTGTTACTGTAGGAAAGAAAGCTCCTCCAAAGGAGAATCTAACAGATTCAAGACGAAAAAGTATTTTATATTATGCAAAGAAGAAATCTTCAGATGCTCATACAAATCTCAAGACATTACTCTTCAATCGTCTTCAACAACGTACTGTACGCAAAAGGTGCGTCGTACCTAGGGCATTTGATTTACGAATCGTAATTTGATTTGGTTAATTTTCGACGAAGCACAGTAAAAACCATATGAGACGTACAGGTGAGACATAATTTGCGGACGTATTCTTGAGCTTAAGTATCTTCATTCATTTAAAATCGGCGGGTTCTGTAGGTTGCAATCCTAAAAGCGACATCTCTTTGGACTTTGTACTATATTTTTGTAGATTTAGCTCATTTGGCGAAGTCACTTCGTAGCACGGAAACTCAAACACGGAAAGATAATCAAAATATTTATGAAATAAAATAATAAAATGAAATTTAATTGCACGGGGCCATACTTTTTCGTTTGTTGATGAATAACAATATTAAAATTTTACCTGCGCAAATTGTAATATATTTTAAGATGAAAGCCTTTTGAAGATGGGAGATTACTGAAAAAATAGTCGAAAGGATTTATGTAGTTTACATATATATTTACAATTTCGACATTTACAATACAATGCATTAGAGATACAATTGTAATAGTTCTAATAATACATTGTAATACTAAGTGTCCGTATGTGCAGAAGAGCCAGACTCATCTCTATTTATATACAATATCGGAGAAAAAATGAAAGACATTTCGAGCAAATCGAATTCGCTCTCAGGAAACTTTGCATGATGTACCAACAGTCTCCAGTTCATTCTCAAATTTTTGGAAGGATTTTTGGAAGGTGTTCTGTACTTTTGTTGTTAATCTGCCAGTGCAATACTCAAGTACAACTAATATGTTCTGTACTATTGTTCTTAATCTGCCTGTGCTATTCACGAGTGCAATATTCTATTAAATTGCCTGTACTAGTCAGTGTGTAATATGTAACGCGAGAGCAATGTTGTTGCCTATTCGCTCAATGTGTTTCACATTAACTTTCACTAAATAATTTGCCTTCCGGCATACAAGTAAGGCAGAAAATGTGTTCGGTACTTTGTTCTTAATTTTCCAGTGTTATTTATATTTATTTTTGAGTGCAATATTCAATTAAATTACCTGATGTTGAAACGTATATCAGTATTTCGCATACTAGTTATTAACTGTGATCAAATATGAACTTCCTCTGCTCGTGATATGTTAGCATGTGCAAACTGTAGCGTATCAAAACTATAGATGTACGTAACAGCAATTGCAGAACTTAACATTCTGGTTCATCAACTCTTGCCGTTTAAACAATGCACTGCATAATTCTTAACATGCCCTAATACATGGACACAACGCTATCCTGGTGGTATTTGCCATAATTCCACATTGTTGCAACGTTGGAGTCTGCAAGCCGTGCTGCTTGCGTATACTGCAGGCAGTAACAACTCTACGCACAATCTTGAGAGAATTTTCGGAGAGAAAATAACCTCGACCAATTTGCGATTTGTGAGCTATTTGAGGAATGTGTGAGAAGGTTCAAAACAACATTCCACACCAACACTACACTCGCTTCACCCAACCTATCCAATGTTTTTCATATTAAACTTATTAATCTTGTGTAATAAATACAAATATTGCACAATGGACAATGAACATTGAAAGGAAGCCTTTCGTATTGATAAGTAAATTGTAGAAACACAAACATGAAATAGTAAAGATTAAAAATTGCGCTAATGCACACCTGAATTTATAGAAAAAATATACATCGTTATTTTTTATTAAATGTCACGATAAAAACGAAGTACGGTTCATGGTGTTTGAAAATTCGGTAGCATACATTAAAATATGCACATTTAATCAGGGTCATCTAAAGCTACTGATTAATTTTCTATACTCATAAAAATAATGTTATTTGAAGAATAATAGCGTTGACCAAAATAATGCTTCACAGGCAGAAATTGTATTTTATGTTTAAAATGTTTAAAAAAGTAGTGTCAGTTGAATCGACAAATAAATACGAATTACGTCGTGTATACAGAGTATACATAGTACTTCTGAGAAAAAATCTTGTGGACGATTTCTGTGTACAGGCACATTTCTCGTTTGTACTTGTGCTGTTCTGGTTTTCACCCATTCAATAATTCATAAAAAATATAAGTGACATTTTGTTAATTCTGAGAAATCTGTTTATTTTGGTCAATATCACTGAAAAGTCGAGATGCTTTGTTTTATCATTAAAGCCACGGCATATCAACTACTCATTAAAAAAACGAAAATATATTGCCACTAAAATACAATCTATAATATAGTCGTTTTTTCTCAGAATGTATAAATTGTCACTTACACTGTTCTTCTATACACCCATTTATATATATGAAAGTATTTTCGGAAAATTACACTTCACAATCCACACTCTGCTTTGCATTATTATTTTCGCCAATTTTGGGACATCACATTTTTGTATATATTGAATAAGGAGTGATCATACAGGGTTATAATTAATATCTACTTCTCCAACATTAGCAAAAATGTTGATGAATGTCCTGATTCACAACTCATTTCGCAAAAATGTTACGTTTTGACAACAGCTTGAATGAAATCTATAGTAGGGAGAGTAATCTGAAATTAAATTCGTGTTTTAATACACTTAATTGAATGTGAGAAGAAAATAAAATATCATAACATTCAGTGGTTGTAAACACAGATATTCTTCATCTGACTGTATCAACAGAATGTTACGTACTTTGTTTTGAAAACCCCTGTTTTTCTTGGAGAGGACCTCGCCTTCACACCTTCCCCACCGCGTGGTCTCCCCTCCCCCTCACCGCACCGGATGCTACTCCTCCTTCTACCTCCCCCCTCCCTCCCCTTCCCCTTCTCCCGTGCACCCCCCCCCCCGACCCCCCGCGCGACGGGCGAGAAAGTGCTCTCGTTACGACAGCGCCGTTACGTGTTAGGTAACAGCGTTTCGCGTCGACGCCTCCAACACCCCCCGCCCCCGCCCCGCTTTCGCCCGCGAGCACTGCTCGGAGGGCGATTCGCTAGGTCCTTCCAAGGGCCGTTGAGCTCCGCGCGGCCTCGCCCCGTCCCGCCCCGCTGCGCCCCGCTCCCCTCCCTCCACTCTCCCGGCTCGCTCTACCCCGCTCCACCCAACGCAACATCGCTCCCACCCCGACGTGTCCCACACCAGCCAGCTCTTCCCCGATCCCGCTTTTGCCCGCTTCACTTCACTCTGTTCGCCCCGATTCTTTCCTCATTTTCCGATCCCGACTTACGCCTTCCTTTTAGACTCCTTCCACGTCACCCCTCTTTGTCCCAGACTCCTCCCTCTTCTTCTTCTTCTTCTTCTTCTTCTTCTCCTCCTCCTCCACTCACCTCTCCCTCTTCTTAGCCTCCTCCCTCTTCTTCTGCACCCACTTCTTCCTTGCCTTCCCCCTCCTCTTCTCCACCTCCTCTTTCTCCTCCTCCGTTTCCGTCACTTTCTTCTTTGAACCCCAGCCCGTTCACCCACCTCACTCACCCAGCCCAGGCCTCCTCCTCCGTCGTCGCGCTCGGCTCCTCCGTCCGCAGCAGTCTCCTCACCCCCTCCCCTCCCCCTCGCCTTGGAGGTATCACCGAAGCCCACCCGCTAACGAGGTGCTAAACGTGCGCGGTCTTTCCCGAGGGCGGCCGTGCCGTCCGAGCCGCCCAACCGCCCCCCCCCCCCCTGGCCGCCGCGGCCGCTGCCTGGCTTCTCGCGTGCGCCTGGCGATTGGCTTCCACCGACATCGCGTGCGCCCGCGCAAACAGGCACACGCACTGAAGATGACAAAGTGTTATCACATCTTATGTTTCAAAATGGCACAGATGTACACAATTACACATGCGATAGTGCGTTCGAAAATTATTAATATTTTTAACAATCGTAGTCCATATCATTCCAAAAGATATTTTTGACAATTATCCGCCAAGAAATGAAATGGTCTGTTTTCGTTGATCCCTCCGCAAATCTCCTCCTAGTGTGCGAAGAGGAGCGCATTTCTAATCTCAAATAAAGGAGCACATCCTGATTGATGTTTTTTTATGATTCTAGAAATATCAAGTTCATAAACTAATTAATTATTTTTGTCGGAATAATCAAATATCTCATATTACCGCGTACAAGCCGCATAACTCATAAAATTTGCTTCTGTGTTCTTCTGAACTGACCACGCGGCTACTCTGTCGACGTTTTGCACCTTAAGGACCACTATTACGATTTTTTAAAGATGAATGTATCTGTAAAATACTCAAGAGCGGAATAATTTTAAATGTAAGGTAAATGAGCGGTAAAATTTTATCTGTAAAATGAAGTTATTTATTATAAAAATATAAATGCTTAACACAATTATAGATGCATATTTACTCTTTTAAAGTAGGTAATTGTACTGTAACAAAATTATTAAAGTAAGCAATTTATAAGTGTAATTAGTAGTTTTAAATTAATATGTGTATTTCAGTACATATTTTTGTGTAAGTTCGTGTTGGCTTTAAATAAACACGGAATTTTACATGTCAAATAATTTTCAGACATTTTAAGAGCTCCCCTGACTTTCTCGCGTGAGTGAACCTTCAGTGGGCAGCCTCTGCTCTGGGCCGGTCGCAATCAGCGAAGGCGGAGGGCCGGCGGAGCTGGCCGCCCGTCACCGCGCAGCGCTTCGTTTCGGTGGCGGCCGTAAAAACGTCCCAGAGGCGGCTGCGCGCCCTCCAGCGGTCCCTGCGGGTCCTGCGGGTCCTGCAGGCGCAGTGCCTGCCGCCGCGCCGGCGCGGGCCGAGTTAAGATTCCAGGCTGCCCCTCCGCCCCGCCCGGTCACGATCCCGTCCCGGCACTGAAGGCGATGGTTCGCGACCGTCGACTGGCACGAAGCGTTCTCCGTTCTTGCATTAAACGGTTCAGTTTGGTTTAGTTCGGTTCGGTTCATGCATCGTTTTACGTTGCGAGACTCGGGTTTTCAGGCACGCTCTTCCGGCTGACCACGCAAATTTCGCTACGCTCCTTTCAGCATCTAGCGACGAAAGGAGGAATGAAACAGGCTATTTAAATTTAGCTCAGAGGCTTCCTTTAGGCTTAAGAACCTCTTATATGCAGTTAATCTACAACATGAACAGTCGGCTTTACTTCCCCTCCGAAGGATGTTTTTCGCCCGTAAAATTCCTCGGCTTCTATCCGATTTGAACCCGTAAATTTGAAGACAACAGTCCGATACACTGTTATACCACCCAACCTGCACGATTAAAGCCACCGCAAAAGAGATTGGCAATATTTTCTCTTTCGCGATGCCCATCATTTTTGTTATTACAACCTCAAAATGTCCGAAGCGCCGTGATTTTCACATAGCCTAACCCATAACATTCTCCATCTCTTATTAAACCTAACAAACTTGTCTCTCTCATGTGGCCGAACCCTTCATATTTCGCTTTCTCAAACAGCTTTACGTCTTTACAAACCTCTCATTCAAACACCAGTTTCTCAAATCTCGTTATGTGTCCTCCAGTTAGGCAACGCTACAAAAAGCAGGTAGAGCCGTCACTGTAAATAAACCAGAATGAAGTCATTTGTCATTCAGTGGTCCTTCAGTTCTTTCGCACTCCTGTGTCGTAGAAGACTGTCGTCTGGGCCAGGTGCCAGTGCTTGACTGCCACCTGCAAATGTGTGTTCTTGTGTTACGCTTGAGGACGATGGCCGTGCGGGAATTTGCAAACACGCAACGCCGGATGCTCCGAGTAGGTGTTGTCTTCATGCACGAGAACGCTCGGCCCCACACGGCTCGGATTTCAAAACATCTTCGGCAGCTGTTACGCCTAGGGTGTTTGCCCATTCGCCCTGTGGTCCGGATCTCAATCTTCCCCTCAAAAAATTGCTCTCCGATCAGCACTACCGAATCAGAGTGAGGCAGTGTCGGTGTGGGCTGTCAATCACTGGCACCAATTCCAGGTGGCAAATTTCTCCAACGCATTTATACAATGTTTCATCCCACGGTATGACAAACGTGTCGGTTGGAGTGATTGTTTCAAATATTGCGCAGTATGTGCTGTATCTGCCGCAAAAATTTTTTTCCATTAAATTGTGTTTTCTTTTGGTTGAGGATCTACGGAAACTTACTTTCCCAAGGGAAACCTACAAGGTATGAGTCATTACTCAGAAAAAAAACAACAGAAGTATAAAAAGGAAAGGCCCTGCAGTGACATCAGTTGATGCCCTGAGCCACCATTCCCGGTCACATCTTCCTCTGGATGACGCACCACGTTCCTCGCGCAACAATGACTACAACCGGCTGCGCAACGCAGAAGATCTCCCTCTTGAACTACGATTACCGCCATTCCACCTCAATCACCACTCTGTCGACGACACAACAGCCGCCTCCGCTGCCTCCGTCACCTTTCACGGCCTCCGAAGTCGCCCCATGGGAGCCAATTAGAGCTGCAGGCGGCGCCGTGCAGCGAATAGCCACTCCGCGGCCCGCTCCTGCTCCAGCCTGCCCCCTCCCCCGCCCACTCCCTGACAATCCCGCTCTATCCCCTCAAGACTCCGTTCCTGGCCTTGCGCCCCCCGCCCCCCCTCTGCCCCCCCGCGTCACGCCTTTTTCCAGGCACATCAACGTAGGTCCGTTAGTACACTGAATGTAGAGAATAAGTGCTGCAGTAGTAGTAGTCATTAATGGGGTAAGTGTAGTGAATGTTTCATCACGGGAAGGAGAGGCCGACCTCGAAGATCCCGACTGGTCTATCGACAAGTCTAGTAGTGTAATGCGAACACTAAGTACACACATTATATACAGTATATACAGTATATATATATATATATATATATATATATATATATATATATAATGTCTGTGTGTGTGTGTGTGTGTGTGTTGAATGGGAGAACGGAGGTTAAAGAAAGATAGCGCGCTGTCCAGGGGAATGGGTCTGAGATTTAAAGTACTTCTCCCGTACTCGCCCGGTGTTGTTCGGATAAACCACATAAAAATACCCAACAGAGCACCCGGCCGCTAGAAGTCTCCAGACGGCGGCTGGGTTCGACCTGGCCACTTCGCGAGAGTCGCAAATTCCGCCAGTGTCGAAATTCGATCCCTAGGTTCTCGAAAACGACAGGGCTTCTTCGGCAAAGGTAAAGCTTCCCTTGCTTCCGAATTTTGTTTATAGCAATTAACATACGTTCTCACAGCAACAATAATACATGTACAGTAGTGTATCACATATGACAAATTTACCACAAATTATTGATTATATTCAAAATAATTTTGTCGGAAAGAACACAGTCAGTGGGATCGGTTATTGATACTGCAACAACATCTCTGTCAGATCTCTGGCTGCTTTATAGGGCGATGTTTAAAAACGATTTCATGAGTTGCATTGTAATTGTGTATTTTTTTTATATTTATCTTCGTAAACATTAAAAACTAGCCGTGAAGTTGCATAGTGTCACATTTAGCCAAATTTAGTATATTTAGTATAAGGGAAATTATTGTACAAACTAATACACAGACCCGAGATATGAAACATGAATATTAATGAAATTCCCGTGCTATCACTACAAAAAGGGTTTCAAAAGGTGTAAAGTTTCATTTCATTTTCAATTTTGGACCGCGTTCCACTTTCTCTCGTAGCGCTGAGCCTCAAACTTTCTCCACAATTTGCAAATCAACTGAAATTGTCTATACTCTATACACTGAGCCAATTCTTGCTGCCTCCAATGACACTACGTTAGTTTGCCCTAAAGGTAATGTATGAAACTTGTGTGAATGATTTTAATAGGTAAATTAACATACATTTCTACATTCAATGTAGGACTAGAATCTGCGTTTGATCCGAGTCGGAAAATCGAAAAACGAAAATTGCCCTATAGGCCTAAGGCAGATAAAAGGCAATCGACAGAAAATGTAGAAATATTCCATCAGAATTCTATAATCGTTTCGTTTCAATTTCCTGTAGAAAAATATCGCCACCTCTTTGAAAATACGATAAATACAGTTTCAAGAACTCATAATTACAGACATCAACGTAGGAGTCGCAGACAGTAATGCCTAGCTGAACTAGTAATAAAAGGTAACAAGTAAGTTAATAATAATAGCATTAAATTTCCATTTAACTTTAATGCAATATTATCTAATTCTGGAGACGGTATGGTACAATATTATGAAAATAAAATTAGTTCATTTGACGTTTATACGTTAAAAACGTATATTTTTGACTGCAAAATGTCATTCAGATGATTCAAATATCAACAGATGGAGATATTAAGAAGAGTTTATGATGCTATTTTAAAAATATGATGATTCAGCTTAAGTTGGTTTGATACATAATATATTAGTTTTGATCCAACTGCACTACAAATATAATACTTTTCGTTGGAACTTAGACTGGAAAAGTTCCAGATGTTTTATTTCATCATGAAATTCATATGGTATTTCGTTTTACAAGCGAGGTCGTTCTAAACAAAAAAAATGCGAGTAAAATAATGAATAGAAACATTGTCCAGTACTGTGGCCGCGCTGGGCAGCTGCCTAGATGGAAGACTCAACGGAGCCTGTGAATGCAAATAATGGTATTCTTACGAAATCCCTGAGTGAGGTGGCAGCCGGGAGCGGCTTTGCATATCATTAATGGTGCACTCCGCCGGGAAGATGCACTTGGCACCGAACACCACAGCAGCGGCCGCTTCTCTTCGAAACAGGACTGGGCTGCGGATAAACGTCTGTGAGAAATTTCAGCAGCAAAGACATCTATTAGACCCATCGCTGAGTGATGGCATATGGACATTGCAAAACTACATTTTGTCGAAGATAATCTTGAAAAATTCGAAATGGATATTTTGATTTGGGAGTACTTTACACGAAGCCTGAACATTCTAAACATTTTCTCAAGAATGGCTCCAAATGTGCTCAATAAACAACAGATTCCACTTAGGCTCCAATTTTCGCTGAAATCCTTGAATATATCAAAAGCTAATTTTGTCGGCAGCAAACATATTTCATATTAATCATACTCGTTCTTCCTTCAACGCTGCAGTGTTCTCAATAAAATGGAATTTCAAGGATTCTTCTATCGTATAACACAACGAGAAAGATGAAACCAAAGTTGTTGAAACCAAAGTTGAAACCAAAAAGAATAAGCCAACTTTGACACAAGATATCACAACGTACGCCACACGATATGAATTCATGCTTTATAACTCTAATGGAAAATACAGGAGTTTCTCTCAGAGCGAATGAAACTAAAACCCGAATTTCTCTTGGACACATCGACCACAGCAACCACTCCGTAAAAGAAGCTACGAAACAATTCTCGAAGAAATCGAAGGTACTATTTGATATGTAGTAATCGTTCAAATGGAGCTCTCAATGACGATTTCAGCTTGATCTTGTGCTAGCAATATCTTTAACAGTGATTTCAGTGCAATTATACCTACGTTGACGATCGAAGTTGCTGTTTCAATACACAAAATACCAAATAATTATTCCGAAGTACGTAGACTTAATGACTAATACAATGGGAAAATAAAATAAATAAAATCCTCTTTTGGTAATACGTGATAAAAGACGCAAGAAATATTTATGACTATTTGAAACTTAATTATTTATTCAATCAAAAACGAGGGGCACATGCAAGAGTAATCTGATAGAAGAAGCAGCGTCATTCCCTGCTCTCCTCGGGCGTCGGCGGCGGGCGCGGCAACTACGCCGAAGACGGCGCCGGCGCCGGCGAAGCTATTCTCGGAGCGGATCGTCCGTAATCCCTGCCTTATTTGGCGCTCATTCTAATCTCCTAAATCCGTCTTCCGCGGCGCCGCCGCCGCCGCCGCGCTGCCAAGAAAAGTTCCTGTTCTTCCCGACACAACCCCCGCGCTCTCGAAAGTTGCAAAATGGCATTTAATTCAAGAGCGCCGCTACAATAAAGAGTATTTACTGTAGTAATCTAGACGTGATTCAACGCAGTGGGGTTTATTCGCGAGTGTATAGTAGCGCGTGGGGCGGCGCCGTCGGGGTCACCCGGGGCCGCCAGACGCATTCGTCACGCCGCCGGGGTCGCGCCGGGGGTGGCGCGGCACCGCGGGGGGTGCGTGTGCGCAAGGGGTGGGGGCGGGGAAGGTGCGGGGCGAGGTGTGGCAGGGGCGGGGCGGAGAGCGGGGACAGTGGTGGGCGAGGAGCGAGAGGCAGGGCTGGGAGCGGGGGCGTAGGGTGCGGGGTTCGCGCCGGGGGTCACCGCGGGGGGTGGCGGGGCACCGCAGGGGGTGCATGGGCCCAAGGGGTGGGGGGTGGGGGGGCGGGGAATTGAGGGGCGATGTGGGTCAGGGGTGGTGCTGGGCAGGGACGGAAAAGCGGGGGCAGTAGCGTGGTGGGGAGCGGGGGTGGGGGTGGGGACGGGGGCGGGGTTGGGGGTTTGGGGGTGGGGTGGGGGAGGAAAGCGTGTTGGAGGAAAGCGTTGGGCGGGGACAGCGGGGATGACATCATTCACTGTGCTCTGGCCCCTTGTCCGTTGGTTTTGCTTGCGTTGCAGGTTGGGGGGTTTGGATTGATATTTTTGGGATTTGATACAACAGGATTAACAATGATACTGCACCATTAACGACCAAATTGGGTAGACAATGATTCACAGAAATTAGGATACAGGCAGAAAGTACACCGAAGGAAGACATGAACAGGACTTCAAACAAGAGTAAAAGCGTTGAAAAAAAATATGATTTTTGATGAATATTATATAATTTTTTATAAATATTTAAATATTGTATAAAGTTTTCATGCGCATATAGTGTTGAATTATTATTTTGATTGTCTATTAACTATTTATACTCTATTTTCAGCTTAATTTGGTCGTTAAATCCGCCGTATCATAACAACGCATATGTTAAAAAAATTTAATCAGTTTTAGACACGACGTATTGCGTCGAAGTGGAATTAAAGAGTTTTCAGAATTGTGCGGTTAGACAAAATAATTGCTTAGATATTTATAAATTAGTCAAATTTCTCTTCGCAGTCTAGTTCCGTTTATGGATTTGGTTGGATATTTTTAACATTTGATGATCGTATTGGAGAGGGTGAACAGTATGATATTTTTATTACTGATCTCTGTCTAGCATTGTCGTTGATATTGAAATAATAATGAGAGCTGGTATTAATGGGTTGTCTGACCATCTTTTCATGAGTAGCCAGCAAATGGATTAGCTAAAATTATCAGATCAGTTCTGGCACCCAGACAGCAGAGACTCTCGAACGCACAACTCGTGTGCTTCTAAGAAGGGTCGCTAGCACCTCCGCAAATGATGCGATAGGGTTAGTTCTGAAGCAAGTTTTAAGGAGAATACTTCTGAAGGAAGAAATTTATGTGAGTTTAAAAAAAGAGATGATTGAATATAGCACAAATTGTTCAGACAATTATGGAAGGAAATTTGAAAGAAAACAAATAGAGAAAATAGGACAGCCATTCGTTTAACTGGTTGCGCACGATATGGAGTGCGAAAGTTAAAATGCCTCGATGGGGAAGTCACTGAGCAGAGTTTTGTGGACAGTTGCAGTGAATCAACTCCTGGGTTGAACATCAAAGACGAAAAAAAAGAATAAGAAGAATCTTCTCCTACCTAACGGGCGACGACGATGGACTACCTCAGCGCTGGGTGACACGGCAGAATCCCGTGCAAGGTAAAGATGATTTCACCTTGTTCTAGTGTTTTGGCAGGCGAAGGTAAGCAATCACACATGCCACACATTCATTCTATGAGTACGTTGTCACACATCATTACACATTCTTCCTAGCTACCGCTTCTCTTACTTATCACTAATAATTTTATAATTGCGCAGAAATTACACGGCACACGATTTACAATATTCCGTAAGAAATATGTTACTAAAGGAAGAAGCAATGGAATAGAATTACTCAAAACATTATGAAAAGTAATCACCACAAGTATTAAACTTGCGAGCACACAGAACTATTTTATGCAAAAGTTTAATGATTACGTTTGAATATTGTCTCCAATGCCTTATTTTTGATGTATTGAAAACAAAGATTTAGAATACTAATACTTTTCTCACTACGAAATATGAAAGAGTACGAATTACAACTTAGTTTGAATACTTTTCACCTTAGTTGGTCGAATGCAGTTTTTTGATATTCGTACATTTACCGAGAAGAATTATACAGTTGGATTTTTCAAATTACGATGTCGAACAATAATTGAAATGTGGGAATGCTGAAGTGATGTTTACATTATTAAATTTTGAAATATTAGTTACTTAATCCGAACTATCATTGAACAAGATCAGAACTAGCCAAAATTAAACTGAACTTCATAATAGCTAAATTGTTGCTCACTAAATCTCTGTGCTTGTCCATTCTCACACAAAATGGTGTGTACAAAATGTAAGGGAAAGATTCATCACTCGTGAATTTTGTGTATCAATTCCGATGTGTATAAAGTTGTTTTTACCAAAATTCGGATCTTATTCAGTTATCTTCTTTAGTAGATACGAGTAAAATTATTATGTGAAGGTTCATTGATTGATTGATTGATTGGTGATTACGAGCTCGTCAAATGCTATGGTCATTGGTTCCATATGGGTAGTGAGTGTTTTTTGCTCGAGCGGTGGCGATAGTTTTTCCCCGCTGTATGGCGAGACCCGCCGCCGACCTACCGTCGGCTAGCGAGGTTTTCCCGCGCACGGCCTGTAGCCCGTTTGTTAGGGTACTGCTCCGGCCTTCGCCGGGTATTGGTTAGAGCAACCACGATAACCTACCGATCTGAACAGCCGGCCGCTATAATTCTCCTTCAGACAGCGGCTGAAGTAGACCCAGCTACCTAGCTAGTGTCGAAAACTCTGCCCCCGTCGGGACTTGAACCTAGGACCTCCCGGTCAGAGGCACTGCAGTGGCATCAGTTTACGTGTAGGTAAAACGAGAATTTGGCCCAACATGCGGAATTGACAAGATTCTGGTCAATTAGGGACCGCCGCCGTGACCTCTGGCTCCTCCCTTGCATCTTCCCTGGCTGCCTTAATGCGCGCTTTCCATTTAAATCTGGATCCTTCCGCCCCACCCCATCTCCGCGTGCCCCTTGCCTTCCGTTTCCTCTCCCCTCTCTCCCCACCATCTTCATCAGATGCTTCTATTTAATTTTTTTTCCAGTTAGCTAATTCCAGTTAGCCTGTTTTTCTTTACCTTTTTGTTGTGGTTTCATCGATCGCGTTTTTGTTAGTGAGTTTCAGAGCACCAAACTTTCCATAATCAACTTGTTGTTTGGGATTTAGAGTTTATTTTGATTGTAATATTTTAAGTTCTATCGACATTTCGACAACAAAAATAGACACAACTAGGAAGTACTTCGTGACTCTTCTTCGCTGGTCTAATTGTCGTTGGAATAGGGATGTTTTGGTGGGTGATATTTCTTTACGATTAGTAAAGATGTGAAGAACATCAACTCCTTTGTAAAACTAAATGCCTTGGTTTTACAAAGGAGTTTATGACTTACCAGTTACTGTAGCCAACGTATGACACCACGAGGAGAAACTATTGTGTGAACGTCGCAATTTATGACCCTATTCACCCAACTTTCACTTTTAATCTATATCATGCTCTTTTATCATTAGTAAATTCTCCTTAAATACTACGTATTCCTTAGACGAAATGAAATTTAATTTTATCTTTTTAATCCTGTTGAATTACAAAACGAATTTCGTCTCATTTCATTCCAATTCCCCTTCCCTATCGTGAAACTATCCTGAAAGTGTTGGTCCTATCCTCTCCCCTGGCCATCGCCCCACCATCCACGCTGCTAAACCGAAGCCAGTGCTCCACCACTTCAAACCCAAACACAGCTTCCGGCAACGCGCGCGACCCGTAGACTGCCACAGTCGCATCCCCAACACCTCGGCACTGAACCTATCGCCCCCCCCCAGCCTCCTTTGAATCCGTCTCTTCCACTCACCCTTGCACATTGGCCACTGCTGTCCCTCCCGTTACCTCCGCACCCCCTAGTTCGTCGCCGCCTCCGTAGCCCGATATGGCCCCCATTCCTGCAGTTGCAAGCGGTGCCACCCCTACCATCATTCTCTCTGCGATGGTCGCCCTCCGCCACAGTCAGTTCTCCCCTTTCCCCGCAGTCGCAGCAAGCGCTTCAGTTCCCGGTCGCCACCACCAACGCTGCCTCCTCTTCTCTCTCCTTCATCAGCCGTCTTCTTGGCCAACGCCGATCAACGCCAACTTCATCAGCCCCCGCCGTCTTCTTGGTCAACGCCGTTCCTTCAGTCCCCGCCGTTTCTTCATTTCATCCACATCCTTCATTCCACGCCCTTCCTTCATCCCACGTCATTCCTTCATTCCACGCCCTTCCTTCATCCCACGCCATTCCTTCATTCCACATCATTCCTTCATCCCACGCCATTCCTTCATTCCACATCATTCCTTCATCCCACGCCATTCCTTCATCCCACGCCATTCCTTCATCCCACGCCATTCCTTCATCCCACGCCATTCCTTCATCCCACGCCATTCCTTCATCCCACGCTATTCCTTCATCCCACGCCATTCACTTTTCTCTTCCAGTCTTCTGACCGGCACCGTCCCCACCGCCACTGCACTCTCCGCCTCCTCCTCCACCGCAGGCGCCTCCAGCGTCAACTTGATGATTGTAACAACCTCCGCCCCAACGGCCACTCCCCCCCCCCGCCGCACACGTCCGCCACGCCCCCGCGGTCGGAACAGGCGCCGCCGCCCCCACGGCTGCCCGCCGCCGCCGCCACCGCGACCACTAATCGTGTTAGTGCATGCGCGCGGGGGCCCGTGTTTTGGGACCGCCCCCCGCAGTTGGCGCCCGGCCCGCCCGCTCCGCGCCCGGCGGCGCCCCCCCCCCCGCGACAGCACTCGCGAAAACACCCTCCCCCCTCCCCGCTGAGGGCTCGGGTCCAGTAACGGGGAGGTCTTCTATAAAATCGCCGGTGACCCGCGCGATATCGACCTGTGTTCTGCAAATGTTTGCAACGTGTTCGTGTAAAAATTTTACAACTACCGTCTGCACAACGTTTCTCTCTGGAATGAGCTTATAAGCTACAGGACAAACCAATAGTGGTTTGCCTTTGTGGCAAGTCTATACATTTCAGATTCTCATTTTCCTCTGATGAACTTAATTTTCTTTCTCGTAACTTTCATTAAACAAATAATACAGCGCTCAAAATATTTTGTTTAATCTATATTCCTTTCTTCCAGTCATTTCTACAAAGAAATTATCGGGCAACGTCACCATCACCGAAATGGAGAAGTGCTCCGTGACTGTTCTCATACATAGTATCTCATACACGGCACAGTTTTATGTAATTGTGTTACACACTAATTTTGAAGTGTTCATAAACACCATTTATCATTAAGTTCTATTTACAGATCCAACAAGTAAAATGGGAAATAAATAAACAATTACAATGAAAATATGTTCAAAGAGACTTCCTCCTCTCGTAATGCTCGTTGGCAATGTACAACGTATGAAAATTTTGAAGTGAACCAGCATAGACAATTTTTCCAATTACATAGTTCTAATATAACTTTAAATACAAATTGGCTGAGCAACATTCCTAGATTATAGGTAATTTAACATTGGGTAATCAATAACAATTAATAAATCGAACAGTGATAAGGAATTGGCAAATTCAGTTAACATAGATAAAAAGCAAGTAGCCTTGAAAAATAAACACATACGACTGTATATAATAAAGTAAATTATTTAGAAATGTCAAAAAGAAAAAAAGAAGAAAAATAGTGCAACATTCGAACAACGTTTTAGAATTTTAAAGCGGCTATAGTGCTGCAATAATTTTTTCTCTGTGTTAAATTATTTATAACATACTTTCAGGAAAGCAGACCAAGAGTATATTGCGTTAAATATTTTATCACTAACATCACCATTAAATACTGTATTATTAATATTTCAACATCAAAGAATTTTCAAAAAATCCATATACATGCACATTCTCTCTGAACCTCAAATCTATGAATAATAAATCAAAATAGTGTCTGGTTATCGCGCTGTTAATCTAACACCTGAAATTATGTCTGCGAAAATTGGGAAAGAATCTTGTCAGACACTCTCCCGGAATTTAAGTTCCTCTTCTAAAAGTATGGGAAACCGGCGCAGGTTGTCACAAGTTTCCGTTCCCAGACGCTATTGCTCCCTACCGATCTAAACTCAAACTAGGTTTATGCAACCTGATGGCAGAGTACTATAATTTACATAAATAAAATTAGGAGATTATAATACAATATAACTTTAAATTATTTTAATTAAATTATTTTAAGACAATAATAATATAACAATAAGAATAAAGGCATAAATGTACTCTATATTTTGGTCTGTCTTACACAGACTTTTCGAGTGCACTGAAAGTGGCTAGGTTCTTATGAGACATTTTCTTAAATATTATCTCGCATGAATATTTTTGCGTCTAAATTGTCTTTAATATGCATTATTGTTTTAACAATATCAGAGATATATTTTTATTTCAATACAAATATTTTTGCTTACCAATTAACATCTATTTATTTCATCTAACCTAATCCGGGACAACCAATCCCGATGTCTGTTACAACCAATCCGGGATCCGAGCAGCTTGTCCCAAAAATTTACTCTGACAGAACATGTTTTTCTGACAAACCAAAAGCTGCTATGACTTGAGAGATAATATAGCCAAGAGTTCATATTATGGGATGCGTTTTTAATAGAAAAGGAAACTGTAAACACAGCCTTTTCAAAATTTAAAAAGCTAAAATTGTGACAACCTGCCCCAGTCTCTCCAAAAACTCACTTTGAGAAAATAACTTTGTAAAGTATTTAGTGCACTTTAGCAATGTTTATGAAACTGAATTAAATATAGAAATAGTTATCAGTATTTAATGGTAATAACAAAAAGAACACAATATTTTAGATAGCAATTACAGAATCATACTTTTTGTCATAGAACAAATTATTTTTTAAATTCTACTGTTGTGCCATTGGAATACTGAATGCAAAATATTCACCTGTAACTGTAGATCCGACTACTCAAAGTTGACCAAGGTCCTGCAAGGTTGAGAGAATGGCCTTGTAGTACATCGAATATTAGACCAATTATTCCCTGTAAAAGAGAAGATGGATTGAAATCGAGGTACATACTTTTATTTTCTGTTATATGTGTTCATAATAAAACAAAACCTTAAACACCGACAGTTGACTAGCCTTTTTATCTTCGGGTACCGGGTTACTTGAAAAAGGATCCAGAGATGAACTTTTATTATACAATTATGTTAATCTTATATATAATGTTCTAAAAATTCCAAAATTCTGCAAAAGCACCATAATACTGCCTATTTAGGCTGGCAGTATTTCACTGTAGGTGCCTTTAAACCTCCAAAACACGATATTTTTCTCTAGAATACTTGCTTCAAAACTGATAATTCTTTCAGAATGTTCTCGAAGAGTCCGGAAATAAAGTTTCTTCCCCCACTACTAGACCGGGATGCGTCGAATGACACCTGATTTCCCCGAACGGGGAACTGAGGTGTCATCCGGAGGTGGTTGGAGGAGATCCGTGAGTGGCGGAAGAACTGAGGGACGAACGGACGGATGGACGGTCGGGCAGACAGGCAGCTTTACGCAAGGAGGTTGTAAAATATAGGGTTACCATTACTCTTTCTCCTACTCATCTATATCATGAAGTAAGATCTCAGAGATAAGTAATGACAAACGGCGAAGATTACCTCACGCTGGCAGTGGACTAAACGTGGAAAAATCTGTCAGAAAAACATGTTGGAAAGCAGCTCTGAAGGTGTGGAAGCCAGACGATCGATAAGAGATATAAGCTGTAACTGATCCCATCACCGTGTCGCATTGCCAATAATATGGTTCCTGCTAAATCATTAGTTCAATAAGGATAGATGAAAATTTACTTAGATGGAATGTTAGAATAGAAAACCATTAAAAAGAGAAAGAAAATGAACCATTATAGAAAAAACAACAGATTGTTGTTATAAAATTAGTGAAAGATATACTATCAGTGTTCTGATGGAAGAACCCGAAGAAGATGATGTCGAAATATATTAAAATGATTTAAAAAAAACAAAAAAAGAAAATGAAAAAAACAGAAGTCAGCATTTTAGTTTTTTAGTGAGGGTGATGAGCTTGTCAGGCGCACAATGGCCGGCCACCTCAGCGCCGCAGCCGGCGCCTCTAGAACAATCGCCTGCGACGGGGGGCGTCGCCGACGGTGGCGCCGCGCGGCGGAATCAATCACAGGCGCCGTTCAATTTGCTTCCTCCGCGACGTCGCCAAGGCTGCGTTCGCCCCGCCCCGCCCCGCGGCGGAGGCAGCCCTGCGCCAAGACAAATTATCCCCAGAAGCGTTTGAATTGGGCTGCCGCCGCCGCCGCCGGGCGCTCTTCCGGAAAACGCATTATACGGCGGTAATTGATACTTCGCCATGCATGCCCGCCGTCTCGGCTGCCCTCCCTTGCCTCCTTCGCTCCTCTTTTCTTCTCCACATCTTCGTCTCCTCCATCTGCCACCTTTCTACCGCGAAGCCTTGGGTGTAGTGTCTTCCCTCCCGTAATTCCTCATCGGTTCCCACTCCTCACGGGCTGCAGATGTTCTTTCCATTCTATTACTTCGCGACTCCTTCATCTGCCTTCCCAGTCATCCATAGCCATCGACACACCTCATCGCCATTCCTCGCTGTGCCTTCGACTTGGACTTCGGACTATATTACCTGCTGAGATAGGGCAACTACTGTTTCCAACTGCAGTACTGGCAAAGGTGGCTCAGGGCATCTACTAATGTCACTGCAGTGTCTCTGACCGGGAGGACCTAGGGTTCGAATTCCGACGGTGAAAGGTTTTCCGGCTGCATACCTAGGTCGAATTAATTCGTTGTCTAGAGGGGAATTCTAGCGGCCGGCTGCTCTGATCGGTAGTTTTCCGTGGTTTATCTGATCAACACCAAGTGAATGCTGGAGTAGTACCATAACAAACGGGCCACAGACTTCGCGCGATTTTTCCTTTCTCTTCCTTGTCCTAACCTCGCCCATTACTGACACACACTTACACTCACATGCCTGTACTACCACACCGACCGGGAGACCGACCGGGAGAATAAATCTTGTCTTCGTTGAGATGGTGCCCCACTGGTGGGAGATACCTGGTTGGGGAAGAACCCCACAACCCGACGCGTGGGTTGGCGACGAATCCCGCCATCCAACGGCGGCACCTCTCGCACTACACATACGGGACTAATTACCTTAGCGGTCCGGAAAGACTAGTGAATCAATGAAAGCGATGGGTGTTCTCGCGTCTCTCCACAATTCCTCGTTCCCCACTGCTCCCAGGCCGCCGCTATTCTCACCCTATGAATGTCGTCCCAATAATGTACATGCTTCCTAGTCGTACGTGGAATCTTAATTTAGATTTACTAATAACAATTTCGAAAGAGTAGGAATGCATTCTATGCAACTAAAAATGCAATTCTATGCTATTAAATTTATATGAATTTAACATACATTAAACTTTCTACGCATGTTCTCCAGAATCAGTATATGAATAATAAAAACGCGTGAAACATTTTTTTTGCGCCTTGTTATATTTGAAATAGGACAAAACTAAATAAATATTGAGGTCATTTTTTTCTTATTAGTACAAGAACATTGGGCAATATGTCAAAAATGATTTAACTTTATTGTCAATCATATTTATCGTTCGACCAAGAGACCCGCACATTTGCATTATTTTTCCTCTAACCTGAAACTTTTCATTTCAGTTTATGAAGTATACAAGATGCGTCATATCATTCAAAATCTCACACATCAGCGTGTTGTTTATAATGTTACTAATTAGTAACTGATTACCGATTAAGTTACCATTTGGGCATCAGAAGAATAATTTCCATAGAATGTGGTTGTTTTTGTAATTTTCCAATTCCGTCGTCTATAAGCGACAAAAACCTAGAGTCCATTTACAAGTGTGGAAATGCTGTTATAAACTCGGGAGGCCATTAGCGTCATATGCAATAGCGAGTGCACTGCATTTCTGACGGCGGCTGCCGGAACGGCTGCCGCTCTGCATTTCTGATGTTCGAAGGTCGGCTGAGCTCGATACAGAGCTGTCGTAATACGCACCCCACATTTGCCAATTTACAAATTTTTCTACTATTAATTCAAAAAAGAAGATTCTCTTTCGGAAATATTTAAGAATTTCCTTACCACTTCGTCTTGCTACACGGACAACCTTCTGGACATTATAGATGAAGAGAAATCGTCAAGCCACTGCTGTGCAGTTACGAACAATTACATAGGAAACTCTTGTACGTCTAATTGAGGAGACGACGTTGGTGCACTTTTATTTCTCGCATAAATATTTAACTCATATAATGTACAATTTTTTCAGAATACGAGTTTTCGCATGATTTTGAGTGACTTCGGGGCAATATTAAGGATTTTTGTAAAGTTTCTCCAATATTTTTCTTCAAATTTTTGAATAAATAGATGTTTGATTAATACGATAATGTACAAATTTTCATTACAAATTCTCGAATTCCGAAAAGTTCATTTTTTAATCTGTCCATGTTAAATGTTAGAGTTAGACTCTCTAATATTGCCTTCCATTCCTTAAAATAAGATTTTAAAATTACTTCATACAAAGTTTGTTTAAATGTTAATAGTTTTCGCGTAAATTATAGTTATATGGTGACAAAGGGCAAATAATTTTCAAACCTGTCCTACACCATTATTATCACCACGACATTATTGAAGATAGTTTTCTTTAGTAATCTAATATATTTTTCAGTATTATAATAACTAATTCTTTAACTAATTTAGTGTATAATTTTCAAAATATCAGTCGTTTTGGCGTAAATTTCATTTATATGTATCCTTTGTGTATTCAGAGCGATGGTTGAAGTGCTAGTAGAAGTTGCAAAATAATACTATGTAAACGTTACCAATTATACAATATTATTTTGTTCGTAATTGTAGAGAAGTATTTTATGATATAAGAAAGTACTACTCTGTAACTTTGTGTGAGATACATATTGCGCAATATAATTGAACGTTGTCAGTCTGTTGTATCTTTGATATGTCAATTAAAATAAACAATTTGAGTAGCAGGAAATACTCCAGTAGTATTTATAGCGACAATACAGATGTTAATGAAAGTCCTGAACTGTAACTGTTTTTATAGTATTTTTTAATACAGTCCAATAGAATAACAGCTTTGGTTCAAGCGACGGGTAAGTACATAATGCAGCAGTCGTACCTTCAACTGAATGTAAAGCATTAATTTGCTCATGAAGTTGAAAAAAATAAGAAATATTTTTTCTGAATTTTCACAAAACAATTTCCTATTTTACCACTGAGATTATTGTGCATGAAAGCAGAAACAGGAAATATGAACTATTTCTTTAACTGATTGATGCGAAGAGAAATCTCGTGAGCAGACGGAGAAGTCACTTCTCTTTGAAGTCACTTCTCTTTGAAGTTTCACTTTTGCAATTGAAGAGTATTCTTGGCCTGGAAAGATTATTTTCTTAGAATTAATTGCGATATATTTAGGAAACATTTTAATCTTAATATGCCGCAATGTTTAGTCCCTCTTACCATGTGGTCTGGGACATGACCAGTTACATTGAAAATCTAACAAAATATTTAAACCCATTCTCCTCTTACAAGAGAATTTATGAGTACATAACTAAATAAACATACAGTGAAATTCACCCACTCAATCACCATACACGAGTATACTCATGTTTCATAAATCAACAGAAATTCGAGCGTTATGTAGATCCCAGACTCATCAACGACAGATTTAATGTAGTTCCCACTCTCTATCTCTCTCTCTTTACAACCAATAGCAATTGATTAACCCCACCATTTCAACCCTTCACAGTGAGACCACTGGAATATCTATTCTCACGCAAGTGTACAACATAATCGCATAACTTTTTAATGGAGAAACTGTTTGTTTCTAGGGGGTAAAAAACTCTTTATCATTAATTATGTCGGTGTCACGGCCAGAGTTGAATATTTTAAAGGTCAATAAATTAGCGAGAGGTGCTGTAAATCGCGAGGCGAGATTTGTGGTAGCACAGGCGGCGGCCACCGCAACGGCCCCGGGCCGCAGCTTTCATATTTAAATGCGCGCACAATTAGGAGAGGGGGAGAGAAGGGAGAGGGGGCGCACGAGTGGAGGGGGAAGTGGGGAAAATCTCACACCCGCATGATGCAGTTGGCGGGCGCAAGTGTTGGGGTCCGGGGCGGTTCCAAACTGATAAACATGTCGCAAATATTAGCGGGTTCGATTTACTCGCTCATTGTACAGATGGCTAGGAAGCGTGGATCCCTAATGTTAAATGAAATGTTTTTTCACCGCTCTAAATAAGATAGATCTGAACGATTCAATTACGAATTAATCAAGTAGGTTTTTTCAAACGACTTAAATATGTTACCGTAGAAAATCGCATACTTGTATGTGTGTACACTGCTCTTGCTTGCCATGGTCGCCGAGCTAGCAGTTATTTTATTAAGTGTGTGTAAATACAGACGGAAATAGTTTCATATAATGCAACTTTTTCGCAAAAAAGGACATAATGTCGACGTTTTCAATTTCAAACTAGTATTTCATTGTTGCACTTTCGGTGTAAGTTTCTGAAAATTAAACGAAAATTTCACGCTTCTTGGTGAGATTTTATAAGACATTACATATTGACGTTCAAAAGATGATTCGAGAAGAGAAAATTGTTTTACTGCTAACAGTTATTCTAAAAATATTTCTTAAAATATTTAGTGTCAAAGAACAGTACTGCTTCCTAAGTTAATTTGTTAAGAATACCCCTTAAGCTTACAAGAAAATAGAAATACACCTACACCTCAAACACTTGGTCTCCAGTAAAATCTTCATTGCCGATATTGAAGGTCTTTCCGCGCAAAATATCACATATTTGGTAGGACATTCTGGATCAAACACATTTCAGCATTTTATCTACGTATTATATAAGACGAAGACAATATACTTTGTGGAAAATGTTATTAACAATCCGAATTATCGGTTTCGTTATACATGTGGCAGGTACTAAAGATTTTCAGACATTTTGTGGTGAAAATATTGCTTCTATATATTGCAATCTTATAATATTATGTAATCATTATTATTTGTTCTGTATATGGCGTTTGTCATATTATGTTGTGTCTGCTGAACCTAATTGTTACATTTCAACATTCAGTCGTCCAAGTATGATGGGCTTTGCTTAATTTGTATGTAAATATTTTTTAATCTACTAGAAATAATGAGATTTCTCATTTTTCCCTTTTAAACGTAAATATAAAACTTAAAGTAACCGAAGAAAATTTCAGAGTATGGTAATTGAGTTTTCGTTATTTTATATAGCTTACAGACTCCTAGAGTTCTGTTGTTCCCTTGAGAAGGCAATGTGTTATGTTACATTAATATGTAAATGGCTTGGCTATTCATGTTATTATGAGCTGTAAGCATTGAGATAGTCAGCAGCATTTGTGACGATCGAAATGCTGCATGCAGTTTGAATCACAGTCACGATGATGTGGTAAACCATCCACAATTCTGACCCGGCGCTTTATCGTTGCTGCCATATTGTTACGTAACAGCTACAGTGAAATATCCTCCTTGCATATTAATTGTTAGTAGTTGTAGCTAAAATGACCTTTACTAAATCTTGTCACAGTAAAACGCTAAAACCGAGACTGAAATCTTTAGAATAAGCAGTTTTTTTTTTAAAAAATCAGATAATACAAATTTATATTTCCTTTCTTGTTTATAAAACTAGCAAATATTCTCAAAAATCAAAAAGAAGCATGTTGGGGACACATGCGCTTCTTTATTACAAAGATTCTGTTCCTAATTTAGATGGTCAAATTAAGTATGGTTAGACAAATAGTTACGAATATTTTCAAAAAAATTGACAAAGTTATTTGTTTCCAAACAATTTCCAAATTTTACACTCATTTTGGGAATGTGATGTTTTTAAAGTTGCAAATCGTACAAGTCTTGCACTTCTTACATGTTATCTTAGTTTCAGTCAACTTGTTGTTCCGTCCACGATACAAAGTCCTCGCGCAAAGGCGGGTGGTCGCTCCCTCCCTCCGGAGGCGGCCGCTCCCGCAGGGTGCGCCCGCCGCACCCACGCCGCACCCACGCCGCACCCGCGCCGCCGGCCCCTCCCCCCGCTTTTCCTAAGGGCTGCAGCCTTGTCACTTGTAACGCGACTTTCACTTGTGCCAGGAGAGTCTTGCGAGAGCCACCGCGAGAGGCACAGGCCACACCGCCTATCCATGGCCGTTTCGTTGAGCAGTCTCCGCGCTCACGAACGCATTTTCATGTTTTGCGCTTCGCGCACGTAAAAACGCTGCCCTCGGCACGTGTACCAGTGGGTTGAGTGCGCTGCTCGATCATCGACGAGCAGCCACTATACAGGTGTACGGACGCCACCCAACTCACACACCTTCAGTTGCCTGCTGGCGAGAGACCGTGTGTGCCGCGCGCACACTCTTGCTGTCACGGCCCACCTAGGGCCCAGTCCGTGCTCAAGCTGCGGGACATACTCTCAACGCAACCAGCGAACTGTGCGGGACGCCTGCGTTCCAGCTTCGCCCGGGAGAGGAGCACCGCGGGTCCACGCATGCCGCAGCCACCCAGCATAAGGTATTCGGCAACGCCGTGTGCCCATGGAAGGGTAGTTCGATCAACAAAGTTCACGTCACCTTCACGGTGATAATTAACAGACGTAACAACGAACATCCATTTTATATCATTCATTCAATTTCATTTCTGTAAATTAACATTTCATTGTCATATCATCCCATCAACATAGAATAGTATTTCAGATAAATAAACGTATGTGCAATGAAATGCTTGTAAATTCGTCATCCTCCGCCTCCCTTCTTAACCAGCGTCATTCCTCTCCCCCCCCCGGGCACCTCACGGCCCGGTGCGGCTTACAATTTACTTTGTATAGAGAAGGGCATTTCAGTCTTCTAGCGCCCCCCTCCCCGTTCCTGGTATTCTTCCCCCTTCTCTGTACACTTGTCGATCAACGAGTGTTAATATTATTTATCTTAAGAGAGTAGTGAATGAAAATGCATTATTGTTAGATATATTTACGTTAGAGAAAATTCCATGGAAGGTGTATTATTGTTAGATTTATTATAGCTAGAGTATTGCTTAGTACTGAAATTCATGAAATACAGATCTTTTATCTCAATTTTATTAACGGCTTTCACTTCCGTCTTTGTTCTGATACGATTTCAATGATTCGATGGTCTCATTTGGTAACAAAATGGGCCAACCAAGAGGTTTAAAAATTCAATAGTTTGAAATAAAGTATTTTAAACTATGGCCAGCTGCCACAATTTCTTGAAAGAAATAATTCTGATTTAAAAATAAACGAGAATTTTCAATCATTAATTTTTTCTTTACTGCCAATCAAAAGGAAAACTTATTCCAAAACAACAACTTACTTATAATCACTTAAAAAACTCTCTCCATGCAAACTGCGATTTAATGACGAGCACTCAGTGCTGCTTATTAATACTAGACATAAAATGGATTTTGAACATGTTAAAATTATTTACATTAAAACCAGAAGATTTCCTCGGATAGTTTCCAAAACATTACACATAAAGCTGAATAAGGCTATAAACACCATGGTGGAAAGTAACTATTTCACGAATGCCTATGCCAGTATCTTCTATAAAATTAAACAAAAAATTAATTAGTGATCTTCATCTTCCATCCCAACATGTTTACCTTAACCCTATATTCTCCTCTATCTCTACATTTCTCCCTCCCCTCCCCTTCCTCGCACTCCCGTCTTCGACCATCCAGGTCTCCCCTCGTAATCTCTTCAGTCTGTCGAGAGCCCACCATGGACGCGGGCTAATAGTTAGTACAGAAAATTGAAACATGTCATGGCTTCAGATATACGTTGGGTCTACTCATTTGTTGATACTTCCTAACTTCTGTGATGATTTTTGTGATGTAAATTGTGGATTTTATTATTGATGTATATTACG
>JAZDUA010000534.1:630000-780000 GCA_038098605.1 Gryllus longicercus
ACTATTTACTACATAGAAAATAAATAGTTCACGCAAACAATAGTGTTCGGGCAAGTAATCTATTTCTTTTTAAAATGCTAATTTTACTTATTTTAATATATGCGCATATCATAATGGCCAAGTTTTCAGTACAAATTATTTCAACAAACAATGTATTCTTACTCCACGTTTACGTAACGCATTCTAGCTTACGTAACGCATTCCATCGGTGCAGCCTCCAATTCTTAGAATCTTGCCGCTCAGCTGCGCGATCAGTTATCACCGGTACCGAGAATTCCGCCCACAAACATCCAGCCCAGGCACGTGCGAGTGAGCGGTGTTCCCAGAACATTATTGCGTAAGTTAATTACCTTAAGTTAACTATAATGTACGCCACAAATTAGAGAATTCAAAATGATTCGCAGTCATGTGATTCATTTAATTAGTTAATTAATCACAATTACTTTATTTTCAATTCCAACATTACAATATAATGCGCTCTTTGATTCGTCGGTGGAAATACTGCCCGCGAATGAGAGGAGCGAAGCCACCCCAAGTCGTCCCCCGCCAGTCGCCGTGCAGTCGCCCAGACGCCAACATGCGGGAATGAGGTCTCGTCATTCGCTCCGCACTTCTTTTTATTCACAATATGCGAGTGTATCTGTGCCAAAAGAGTCTTTAAATGAGTTAATTTGACTATTAAATAGGTTTCACTGCAACCTAAACCGTACAGCTCTATTTGTAATGTGATGAGCTTTCGTTGGCATTTACAATGAAATAATTATATGAGTCGTCATTGCCAACATTATTTAATACAATAGCAGATTTCGATGGCTTAGCCATCATCATCAGTAGTCGTTTTTGTGGCTCCCATACAGCAGAAAACATGATGATGGCTAAGCCATCGAAAGTTGCTATTGTATAAAATAATATTGTTGGCAGTGACGACTCATAATTATTTCGTAGAGCTCTAATTGATTGACTATGGACAAGTTGCGCAATGCGCACTCATGTGTGAAAGTAAATATGATAAAGGTAATTTCGCCTTACGCCAACGCGTTCGTGCGCGTTACAGAACTAACAGTTTAAACTCGCAATGGCTGCATCCAACTTTTCTTTTCACAGGACTACGTCCTAACAATTGTCATGAAAGTTTTATGGCTATTGTGCTCACACCAATAAGGAACTTGTAATTTTCATTCTTGCGTTTATCAATCATAATATCACGTTTACGCTTTTGTTATGTTTTCTACATTAGTCAATTTATGCTTCAACGTAGCAGTCAATTTTTGGGAAGTGTTCATTTTTCTTAATAGTTCAATTATAAGTATTAACACAACATGTGTTCACCGATTTCTGAGTAATGGTGCCAACCCCTAAAAACATCCAGTTTCAGGTAAGAAGACCATTTGCTTGTTTTAAAATTACAAATGGAGGTCCTTCAATCCGTAAAAGGTGAATGAATTGAGTTAGAGAAGGATGACGGAGTGGTTGATGTCAACGGGTCATGCCCTAAATATCTCAGTCTGCTGCTACTTATCATCTCCACCACACAGCAACCTTCTGAATTAATTCAGTAGTAATAATTAGTACAGTAACCTAATAATTAGTAGATAGTAAATAAATGGTTCATAGTAACTTTTACGAAATTAAGTACGGGCCGATTGTAATATGCTTTTGCATCAACCAATGAAATATTTAAACAATCTAGGAAACATTGAGAGCGTAGGCGTCCGCGACCGGACTCAGTATTTACTTGGCTGTCCGGGTGACGCCGCGTCCATGGCGAAGGTGCCGACGTTTCGGTCGCCATTCTGCGACCTTCCTCGGGGCGTAATGCATTACAATCTAGGAAACCACCTTTACATATAATTCTAGTAAAATCATCAAGATCTCTTATAACGATCGGAAGAGTCGATTTGTGACCAGAAACCGTAGTTTCTCGTTTATTGATAAGAAATTCAAATCTTTGATTTACACATTATTAATACTGTTATTGTAATTTTCATCATTATTACTTCCAGCATTTACCAAGCTCCCTAAGCAAAGGTAATGCTCTTACGAGAAAATAAGTCGTTCAGACTTCTGAGTACAATTCTTCTGATATACGTCTTCAAATTTGAATGATTTAAATGGTAATGCAGACCTTGACATGAACACAATTGAACTCGTGCATATGGTTTTGAAGTATTAATTACATGAAAACTAGTTCACAGGAAAACTTAAGATAATGTTAATTATTTGCTAAACGTTAGATACTTTGACCTCTGTTCACAATATCACATCCAAATTTTTCTGATTTTATGGAAATATAGACATAGAAATGATAAATGATATTACTTCCACAAATTTTTAAAGTGATTAAATATTATTAAATATAAAATGTTCACAATGTGAGATTAATTGGCCACTAGAAATAATTGTGACGTTATGTACTTTTTAGTTAGTAGAGTTTATTAAGAGTGTTTCATAAGCATGTGCGGCATTTAGGAGTAAGCAGGTATGATACAACAAAGTTACAGTCGACATCAACATCGTGAAAGGACTCTTTAAAAATATTTTGTTCTCTGACATGTCGTTTTGAAAGGCTCCTTTATATGCACTGCGCAAGTGAGTAAATGACTTAACTTGTATTTCCAATAGGCATTTCCCCGCCTGTTCAGTGCCGCATTTCAGGCGGTATTTCTTCCACGCGTTCCGACCTCCTGAGGGAATTCCAGCTCCAGCAAAGTCCGGCTGATTCCCTGAGCCGCGCTCGCGGGAGCTTCTTGGCGGTCGCTGGGGCTTTCTCGGATTACGCCCGGCGCAAACGCACCGCGTATTCTGTGTCAAACGGCCAAAGGGTCTTCCTCTTTCTTCCTTCCTACCTCTTCACGCATATACGCACCCCCTACACACACACGCGCGCGCGTAGAATCGCTTGCACACAAACTGCTGTGACACAGACTTGTCAGGCTGTCAGATGAATACAAGCAAAGGCCTACTCGCCGACAATTACCGCTGAAAATATCGCGCGGGTGCGGAAATGTCGAGTTGGAAGAAACGTTTGTGTGATTTGCATACTTAATGCCAATGTGGAAATGCATTACAAGAAGGACCAAACATGTACCGTGTTTTTACTGTTCATTATGAGCGCAATGAGTGGTACGGCGTGCCCTAATAGCCAAACGCTGAATACCGTATACACTTTAGCATCAAATCACTAAAAACATTAAGCAAAGAAAAAATGCATTTGGATTTACAGTTTATCAGACGGGAGCAGTGTTATATCTAAGAATCCGTTTTTTGATTTTTGCGAGTTCTACGAAGGTCCAAGAATAGTGAATGGTTTTTCAAATATGGTGGCTTTAGTTGGAGCAGCTCGAAATCTCCGCATTCCGCTTCTCCCGTGAGAGGTTAATGCAGGAGAGACACATCGGTTTGGTACTGGTCTCCACAGAGAGAGGTAAAGGAATGTTGTATAATAATGTCTGGAGTAACCAAAACTAAGTCTAATCGCGACCAAAACGTTTTCAGAATCCCAGTGAATTTTTTTAATAGAATAGAATAGCAGAAATCCTTTCGTTTCAGTGAATTTGAAAAATTAAAAAAAATGGCAAGGAGGGGAAATTTATTAATAACATTAACAAAACTATTAAGTAAAACAATGTGTCATGGTGCAACAGTTCACGCATTCACCTTCGTGAAATACTTCGCTGGCCAATCAAATTTCGGTAACAACTGACTGGCGCCGTGTTTGACACCGCCAGCACTATGGGTAGTAATGAAAAAATCAGCGTAGTATGTTTAATATCTCGATCGACCTGAACTCACCGCTTCAGCGATTCACTAGCGTTGTTAGCCCCATTTTATCAGAGGCAGCTGGAAGAACAGCACGCTTTCGTTAACAGAGGAGACGAAAGATCTGAAATCTATTTCAATCTGCTATACAACCACAGCAGAAAGGCTCTAAATACGATATAATAATTATATCTGTGGTATTGTTCCTTGATATAAAATATTAGTGGAATTTTGTGAAGAAAATGTATTGGAAAATGGAATTTATGATGTGAAAGATGTAAGCACATCGAATACATCACGTTCATACTACGTTTTTCTCTTTAACAGCTTTTTTGATTTACGTTCTGGTTTTATATACTTTCTTGAATTCTGTATTTTGTATACCATAATTCCAACCACCTAATTAAATAATGGAGGAAGTGATATTACTTTAATAACCAAGTATGAGCTAATTTACGACTGAAGTTCCAAAACCCATCCGTTCGTGACAACACGTGGAAGGGGAGGCATTTCTTCGTACTGCTAGTTATCGGATCTGCACTTTCCGGTGAGAGCAAAAGCTGAATTACCTACCACGAAGACGAAATTGAAAAAAACGACACCAGAAAACGTGCAATTCGAGAAGAGTTGCGGTCCACGGACTACTACAATGGTTTAAAAACATGTATTCATTGCCCAGGCCATTCGCCTCTTGGGTTCTCATAAGGTAAGTCACAATGCTTTTCCAATATTTCGAAATGTGGGAGGTATTTTCATTGCATCAGCTTGCTCTGCAAGTGCATAGCTCTCCTGACAGGCAACTTCGTAATTTGTCCGCTCTACAAACAGAGCGCTTCCACATTTCTTTCCGAAGAGTCAGAGAGGGGAGAGAATCCCGCTCGTACGCACGCCCCTGTTAAGTCAAAGTTGGTTGGTTGGACGGATGGTAGTTATTCAGGGCGCGTCAACTACTGACGTCATTGGTACCGTAAGTGTAGTGCATGATCCCCCTCCTCGGGAGGTGGCGGTGACCTCCCCCTAATGGATGGCGCGATCCGAGCCAGAGGCAAAGAAAGCACCAATGACCGAAGGGAGAAGGCGGGCACCCTGGGGGCGGGCGGGGCCGGGCCGGCGCGGGCGACGAAGGGGCGCTGTGGCCGCGCAGCCTCATTAGCCGATCGAGGCCATCCGCGCGCCGTTGTTCGGCGCCCCCCACCCCCACCCCCCACGCGCCCCGCCTCTGCCAGAGGGCGACTGGGCCTTTGTGCGCGGGGCGGCCGGCGACCTCGCCCACGCCCTCGGCCGAGATCGCCCTCGCGCGTCTGCAGAATTACGAGATGCGCGGTCATTGGGTCGCCATCGCCAGGCGGCACTGATTTTCCGCTTCTCAGAATATTCATTGTTGTTCATGATTTATACAGTCGATTACATTTCTTCTTCTTGGGGATTTTTCCAGCTTCAGAGGTGGTCAGCAGACTCAAGAAGCCTTACACGACAACAAAAGGGACAAACAACCGTCCCCAAGGCGTTCCTCGAACCCAAACCCCTTCGGACTGAGGCGCTTAGTCGCCACACGTTCGATTATATTAAACATATTATACTTATAATTATTATATTAAACATATAATACTTATTTATCGTCAAATATCATAAAAAGCAACTCTGAAGCAGTGGAAAAGATTAATCGGTCGACGTTTTCTTGACGTACCCCTCTCATTTACCATCCATAGATGAATTAGTAATAAAGATGCCAACGAAAGTTTCAATTTCAAACGAGTGAAAAGTGCGTAGTTTGACAGAACTATTGTCGCAAGATGTGGCATAACCTGACTTTTTCTTGCAGAATGGTGTAAAGGGATGAGGAATAGCGTGGCGTAGAATGATGTTATGAGCTCTGGGCGACTATGCGGCATGGCGTGCGGCATGTGCGTGCGGCATGTGCGTGCGGATTGGTGTGCGGCGTCGCGTGTAGCATGACGTGAAACATGGCGTGGTGTCGGGCGGCGTGGCGTGGTATGCCGTGGCGTGGCGTGGCGTGGCATGGCATGGCATGGCATGGCATGGCATGGCAGGGCGGGGCGTCGCATGGCGTGGCGTGGCGTGGCGTGGCGTGGCGTGGCATGGCATGGCGTGGCGTGGCATGGCGGGGCGGGGCGTGGCATGGCGTGGCGTGGCGTGGCGTGGCGTGGCATGGCATTGCGTGGTATGGCGTGGCTTGGCGTGGCTTGGCGTGGCAAGGCATGGCGGGGCCTGTCCTGACCTGGGGGGGGGGGGCATGGCCTGGCCTGGCGTGCCATGGCCTGTCATGGCGTGACATGGCGAGGTGTGGCATGGCGTGGCATGTGATGGCAAGGCGTGCCGTAGCGCTACGTGGACGGCGTGGCGTGTAGTGCAGTGCGCCGCACGTGGCGCGGCGCGGGCTGCCGGGCGAACGCCCGTTCGTCGGAGGTCGTGGGGGCAGTGGATTAATTACCCGCGGAGGTGGGCGTGCCTTGGGCCGGCCGCGCTGGCGCCGCGCCATCGCCGCTCCCCTGTGATGAGCCCAGGGCGATCTCAAAACGCGGGTTAATGGGGCGGCGGATGCGAGAGCGCGCGGGATATGAACGCCGCGTGGCCGCGGCTAAATTAATATTGCGGACAGCGCCGGCCTCTTCGCCGAGGTGGGGGGAGGACTCAAGTCGTGTTGGCTTTGTTCGAGCCATACGCCAGCGTGTTCGGCGCACCGCGAGGGACTGGATGCCCTGGATAGGCGACCTGAAATTTAGGCTCATAAAGTGGTACAGACGTTCGATGGAGCCATAATAATCCATTCTATATCTTGTGATAAAATAGCGGACTGAGCACATTTGGGCTGGATCACTATATCATGAGATATGAATAAACCACATACAATAGAGAATAATCTCAATTTATGGAAACAGAACAGAATGATACTAATAATACATATGTATGATATGTCCTTTAATATTTGAAAATGAAATGCTTCAATCTTCAATCAAAATAGTTTCACTGCACTTCGGTTGGTCTTCAGATCAACATTTTCAGAATTAAAAGATGGTAGGAAGTATTGGAGTATTACTTTCGCTATTACAATGACTCATGTAGAGAACGAGTATCATTTATGGCAAGACTGTAGAACAGAAAAGTGACGATAAAACGTTAAAGTTTCACTGACAGGGGTAAAATAAAAATAAAGACACTGTCTCGGAAGCAAGAATACCAACATAAAAATAACATAACCTTCACCCCTAAAACAAAAGATGGAGACAACCCAGATAAAGATGATATTCGAACGTTATAAAGGACACAGAAAGGACGCGTTGTAAGCTCAGAAAGTATTATTATGGAAAAAGAAAAGAAGTCAAAGTGCGTAGAGATTGTTGAGCGATTCAACAGAAAAATAAAGAGATTTTCCTGGAGAGGAATCGGATCACAGGCTTAGCGGAGGAAGTGGTTTAAAGCGGAGATGAAGAGGGAGGCGGTGGGAGAGAGAAGGTGAGCTGAAGGGCAGAAAAACCGCGAGTATCCGACGTGTGGCGCTGCCGCGCCTGCGGAGGTGTCAGTTGCGAGGGTCGGGGCGTTTTACGGCTCCTGTCGCCCGGAGGCGCTCCTCGTCGTTTCATTAAGACGTCACCAGGGAGCGGCCGCGTCTTCGTTTACGCGTTTCCGCCGCCCCCGGCGCCCCTCCGCGTCCCGACCGCGCCTCCGTCCTTCCCCACGTTGCCACCTCCTCCCTATCGCCATCGTCGACACCTTTAGCCTCGCCCCCACCATCCTCGCTTCTGCCATCCTCCATTCCGCCATTGTCGTAACCGCCTTCGTCGTCCCTGCCCCTCGTCGCCATAGCCATCCTCGTCACCGCTAATCTCACCCTTGCCATCCTCACTTCCGACGTCTTCCATTCCACCATCCTCACCACCGCCTTCGTCGCAATCGCGATCCTCGTCACCCCCATCCTCGTCAGCCCCATCCTCGTCAGCCCCATCCTCGTCAGCCCCATCCTCGTCAGCCCCATCCTCGTCAGCCCCATCCTCGTCAGTCCCATCCTCGTCAGCCCCATCCTCGTCAGCCCATCCTCGTCAGCCCCATCCTCGTCAGCCCATCCTCGTCACCCCATCCTCGTCACCACTGACCGTGTCGCCGACCCCCACTCATCCGCCACCCTCACCACCGCCATCTTTCCAACCGCTTTCCTCGTCGCAGATAACTTTGCCCTCGCATTTCTCCATTCCACCATCGCCACCATCGTCACCGTCAGCCCCGCCGCCGCTACACACGCTTTCGCCTTCCTCGCCCCAGCCTCATCGAAGCGACACTCCCGTCCGCAGCCACCCCTGCCCATCCATCTCATCCCCTCAACGCCCCTCAACACCGCTCCCGTTATCTGCGTCGCCCTCCACGTTAAAACCCCACACGCCCACTGTCTAAACGTACTTCTTTTTCCAAGATTTAAGGAGCCCCCTTCTGAAACTCGCCCTGCGATGTTATCAACTGCCAAGGTAATGCACGTCCACGCAATCCACGCCTGCCCACGTCAAAAAGGCGTCTATTGAACCACGATGTTCATTAGCTATCTCTTTGTAGACTGGGATGTCCTACGGTGTCGATTCTAGAATGTTTCGAATTTTTGACACTAGCAAAGTAGTTGGTTAAGACGCGTTAGCTGCCTGGATGAGAACCCTAGGCTGCCCAGATCGGATCGACGGCAGGGTCACAAGACGAATCAACTCCAGCTCTGGAAGTCATGCAGCATCGGGTCAACTTGGCCTATCCTAGAGGACCGAGCACGATAACATTGAGAAGTTATGAATACGAAACAAAATATACGTAAACTGGGATATCCTTGATTTGAGTCCTTGTAGTAGCTAATTTCTGGCGTTGGCTGAGTAGCTGGGTATTGGCTGGATGAGAATTTTATAGGCCGCATGCACTCATGGGTAGTTTTCGCAGTTTTTTCTGAATATTCCAGGCGGATGGCGAATCAATGATTAGTGGCAAAGATTCGAGCTTAACCTTTCCTTCCTAACTATGTCGCTCGCCTATATTATGTCCCTTTAAAAATGAAGAAGGTGCTTTCTTCGTATGGCAAATGGTTGACCCGTAACACATGGATTCTGCGTAATACATGACTTAAGAAACTGTAGCAATCTGCAACAATTTTACTTACGGGCTACGATGTACTATGTACCCGTATGCAGTAAAGATACTGTATTGTAGTGATACGAGAATTTTCCACGATTTTTAACGGAAAATCTCTCAACAAAGCATGTATACACTTGTAGACATACCTTGCTGCACTCCAATTAATGACATTTCTTTAGACATTGAATTGTTACACTATCTAACATAAAATATCTAAAAAAATCTATTCACAAATATGGAAGAAGAGAGTAAGATGGCGAAGACTGTAAGACGACGAAACCATCGAATCTGTCTTCCCTCCAGCCGTTGTAAAATCATTCTCAGGTGCCTACAACGCAATTGCATTTCTTTTATATTACTGACACCTTGGTAAGTCAACATTTTCCTGAAAATGAGACAAATGTACCAATGGATTCTTCCAATACTTTTTGTATAAATACACGAGTTAAATTCCTTCTAATTGGTGAGTATTTGCTGTAAGTGTACTTACGAACGTAACGAGTAAATTAAAGTATGAACAAGTTAAGTTGAGTTTTCTGTTTATTTATTCTAGAAGATTAAATAACCCAAAGATGAAACCACGAAATGGAAAGATATGTTACGCTCGCATGAGCGTAACATTGGTGTTCACAAGTTATCAAGCTATTCACAGGATACACGATATCATATTCCATATCCCGCTCCGCCCTTTCCGCTACCTGACCAAACGCCCCGAGGTCCCATCCAATAATTATTTGCTGCCACGCGGCAGACTCCGCTATCTCTTGTTGACTATTGCCTCTGTTCTCCTCTCCTGCTGTACCATCATCTCATCCATAACAAGGCATTCCTAATCCTGTCATAAACGTTCTTCTTTGCACCGCACCCTCATCTTTCATTACAGCTTCGTTTTCAACCTTTGCGTCTAATCCTCATTTCCTGGTCCGTGTCGAAAGCTATTTTTGCTTTTGCTGGCTCTGCCATATTTCATTTATTTGCTCTGCTGAGACGGCAACCCCTAAATTTGCCAACTACTGTCGTTTTCATCGAGTTTGTTTCTCCGAATTATGCCATGATTTTATCTCACCAATCACTTGCACACATCTAACTCAATTCATCGCATTGTCTACGTCTGCTTCATTTGCCATCTTCGCTTCCTTCGCATGTGCTTAGGCGGCTCAGGGCTTTCTGACGTCACTGCAATGCCTCTGACAGGGAGGGTATCCCTAGGCTTCGAGTCCCGATGGTGGTAAGATTTTCGACACTAGTTAGATAGGTAGGTCGACTTCAACCGCCGTCGGGAGGAGAATTCTAGCAACCGCCTGCTATAGTACGTTTTCCGTGGTATCTCCGATTAATAACAGGCGAATGTCGGAGCAGCACTCTAACAAACGCACCGCAGACCGCGCGCGATCTTTCCTTTCTTACATATACTTATACTCACACTTGCATGCACTACTCTACAAAACATGTTGAGGGTTCCATCGGAAGCTTAGAGCTTGTCCCGGCTGGGGCGGTGTCTCGCTGGATACCTAGTTGGGAAAACCGCAGTTAGTCGACATGTAGGTCGGCGTCGGATCTCCCCATGCCACAGAAGATCAATCAATGATCTTTCCCATCTCCAAAAGATCAACTAATTATTCAATCAATGAGTTTACTCCGCCCCTTCATGCCACTTCCTCTTTGCTACCTATGCCACTATTAAAATACTCTCAAACTACCTAGGCTTCTTTTTAGTACCCTCACCGTCTTCCACCAACTATCACCCCATTATTCCACCGCCTTCGCCTTACCTTCTCTTTGTATCACCAACTAAGTTCTCAAAGAGCCTCGCAACGTCACACCTGCCAACTCTGCGCCTCACCCACATCTCTAGGAAAGCATGACTGCCTCATGAATCTCCGCCTTCCATCCGGCTTCATGTCTTACCATTTGTTTGCCTGTCACTTATTTCACCGCCATTTATAATGTTCTCTGAATGGTTTTATAATTTTCATCACATCTCGACATTTTCTCACAATGTAGTACAATATCTCCGCGTGAAATTACTCGTTCTCCACAATCACCACTTGTGTTCCCGAGCCTCTTTCTTTCCGTTGTCAGGTCGTGCCGAGGCCGCAGCTGCCGGTCCACTCTCAGCCTCACTCACCCACCACCCCTGCCACTTCTATTACCACAGAGAGTTTCACCAGGGCTTCCACGCACCACTGTCGCTTTCGTCACCCTCCTAAGCCCTCGCCACCACTCCCGACTCTGCCTTCTCTCCTCTCCGGCCTTCACATTCGAGCCCTCAGCCCCCGCCCTCAGCCCCCGCCCTCAGCCACCGCCCTCAGCCCCCGCCCTCAGCCTCCGCCCTCAGCCTCCGCCCTCAGCCTCCGCCCTCAGCCTCCGCCCTCAGCCTCCGCCCTCAGCCTCCGCCCTCAGCCTCCGCCCTCAGCCCCCGCCCTCAGCCCCCGCCCTCAGCCCCCGCCCTCAGCCCCCGCCCTCAGCCCCCGCCCTCAGCCCCCGCCCTCAGCCCCCGCCCTCAGCCCCCGCCCTCAGCCCCCGCCCTCAGCCCCCGCCCTCAGCCCCCGCCCTCAGCCTCCGTCCTCGCCTCCGCCCTCAGCCTCCGCCCTCGCCTCCGCCCTCAGCCTCCGCCCTCAGCCTCCGCCCTCAGCCTCCGCCCTCAGCCTCCGCCCTCAGCCTCCGCCCTCAGCCTCCGCCCTCAGCCTCCGCCCTCAGCCTCCGCCCTCAGCCTCCGCCCTCAGCCTCCGCCCTCAGCCTCCGCCCTCAGCCTCCGCCCTCAGCCTCCGCCCTCAGCCTCCGCCCTCAGCCCCCGCCCTCAGCCTCCGCCCTTGCCTCCGCCTTCGTCCCCGTCTTCGCTTCCTCCTTCGCTCCGGGCCGTCCGCTCCGCCCGCGCCGCCGCCACCTTCTCCGCGGTCACCTCCGGGCGCCGGCGTTCCGCCGAGGCGCTTTACGACCCGAGCGCCTCCCTCGGACCTCGCCGCCCGCGCCCCGCGCCCCGCGCCGCGCGCCCCGCCCACCGCCCGCGGCCTGCCCGCCCTTCGCGCGCGCAGTTTTCATCGCGGCCGAGATGACTTTGACGTCGCGTCATCAGCGGGGTCATTACAGTCGTAACCGTAAAACGCCCGGCAGCCGGCTGGGCGGGGGCGGGGTCCGCTCGCCGCACTTCCGGCCATGTACGGGGAGAGCGCCGCCCGAGGCGGTGCCGCCCCGGGCAGGAGCAACATAAACGCGAGGCGTAAAACCGCCGCGAGGGCGGGGGGCGTGGCCCCGCGAGCACCGTAAGGAGCGGAGAGGCCGCCGTGTTTACAGTCGCCCGCGGCGGCGGCGGCGGTGGCGGCGGAAGGGGCGGAGCGGGACGGGGCCGAGGCGACGGCGGTGGCGCTGGCGGGCGCAGCGGGGGCGGCGGCGGTGGGTGGGGAAGGGAGGCGGAGGAGCAAAGGGACTGAGGAGAGGGCGACTGTGCGGGCGGGGGAGCGAGTGCCGGGAGGGGCGGTGGAGCCCGGGCAAGTGGAGGCGAGCTGCAGAGATAGGAGCGGGCGACGAGTGGAAGAAGCAGCGAAGACACTTGCGCTGAGACCGTATGGCCGAGGTTTGGTGAGATTGTGTGGGCGAAAGAAAGGAAGGGATAAAAAACGGGCGGTGAGGACGACACACTGACTGCAAGAAAAGTGACTAGTTGATGACCGTTATGGAGAAAAAGGCTGTTTGTGGACTTGTGCAAAGGAGAAACTGAGTTACCTGGAAGTACACAGTTCCAGCGTTCTTCCTTCTAGACGCTTTAGAGAGCATGAGGGTCGGGGTCGCCTGGGCGCGCACGCGACTTCTACTACAGACTGGAGCCTGGAGCAGGAGGAGAGAAGCAGGGACTGGCGGTAATGTGGGTAGAGGGGAATCTGGCGAGGTTTGCAACAGAGATGCTTACGTCTTGACGGTATGGCTGACGTTCTTTTCATTTCGAACTAAAGGGCGGAATGCAAACAATGGTTGTTGCGGGAGAGGGATGTAAGACTATAGGTGAAGAGCAAGAGCGGAGTTGGCACAGACAGGATATTCGAGTAAAGAGATTGTGCTGTGAAGTCGATGCTAAAGATCTGAGCTGGTCCGGTGTTGCTGTCGTCGGTCTGGGTTAACCCTTCGCCGCTGCAGCTTTCAGATCCCGGTTGCGCCTACCGATGGTGACCGTAGGGAAATAATATTTTTGTGCGTTCTCGTTTTCAAAAGATCTTAAAAATTGGACCGTATACACTGTCCGTTTGAAAAGCCTCATACAAATCAGTGTCCGATATAGTGAGTTAGAACCTGGTAGCGGCACTTCCCATGAGCAGCGTCATCGAACTGTCGTTAACGGAAGCGGAAATGGACGGGCGTTGATGGAGGGGGTCGGAGGCGGCGGGTGGCGGGGGGAGCTGCGTCGGCCTCTCGGCTTAAATGGCCGGCGACCGCAATCAAAGCAGGGGCCGCGGAGAGGGAGGGATGGGGCGGGGGCGGGAGGGGTTTCAGCTGAGGCAGGGAGGCGACGGGTTGAGTTAGAGCGGACGTGAGGGCGAGGTTAGGACAGGGGCGGGAGGGGATTAGGGCTGATGCGAGTCGCTGGCGAGGGTGGGGTTAGATTGGACACATGGGCGGGTGAGGTGTTAGAGCAGGGGTGGAGGAGGAGTTACGTCGGAGGTGGGTGGCGAGACGATGGCAATGATGCTGTTAGAACGAAGGTGAAATCGGGATTATTAACCGCTTATGTCATAGTAGTTAACGAAACTACCGGTTGGAGGCTATTATTGCACTAATCGTTTGTTCAAGAAAGGAGCAACGATGGAGCGAGTTTTCTTATTTACCACAAATACAATTATTTCCTTTTATCCACGTGTTACGTTCACGATTTTTGACATTCTGTTCTGTTAATATATCTGGACAACGCATCTTCACAGATCAATGAAAAGGTAGGATCTCAATGGCCGCCAGTCTTTAAACAATTACGATATCTCAAACTATTTATAAAACTTCAAATAAAATGACAAACAACATATCTTACAGAAACAAAAGTAATTTTCAACATCGGAATTTAATTATTATAATTTTCAAATTACAATTTTTTTCGTAATAAATTGATATAAAATTAATTTTCGTTCCCATTTATGAATAATAATAACTTTGAGAAATACAAGCATATGTTTACCATTCGAGGAATACATTCCATGATATCATATTTTCTCTGAACGTGGCGAACTCAACGATCAAATCCTCTTTGGTGGTTTCGAAGGCGAGGTTAGGCGGAAGCAATAAACGCCTGCGGTGGCGTAGGTGATGATGGAGGAGAGGCAGGAGGGCAACGGGCAGGAGCGATGGCAAATGTGGGGTAACGGCGGGTGAGCATACACACTAAGTAGAAAAAAGAAAGAGAAAGTGAAGTTGATTAAAAATATGGACTGAGGAAAAGTGAGATTGAGACATATCGACGAAAAGTGAGACGACGGCTGAGGAAGAGAATTGGAAGAGAACTTCTGTATACAGCGCTTCATTAGAAGTTGGCTCGCGCGCACACGAGTCGGCAGGCGCTCCATTCTAAAGGGCGGAAAGCAACAGCAAGGTAGCCGCTTCAACAGGCAGCGAGCCGCGGGAACGCGTCTGCGACAGCTCTCGTATATAAAGGGCGGTTCATCATCAGAGAAGACAGAACCAATTGAGCCAGATCTACAGCGTTAAGAGGGTTGCAACAGTTACGTGACCGAGCCTAAATACTATTGTTTCCGGATACATTGTGAATCGTCTTTGATAAGTACTACTTCTGGCGGCACTCAAGTCAGCGACGATTCAGATATTTTCTTTTTCGCAACTGTAACTTCGGCATCTCTGTATATTATGGTGAAGATATTGCCTTGTAAACTGTACAATTGAATAAATTGTTTTATGTGAAAAGTCTCAGCCTCCACCTTTTTTCATACATTTCGACGAACATACAGACAGACGAACAAACAAGAATTATGGAACTAAATCCGCTTAAAGTGCTGATAGTCGAATGCCCTTATTGTAATTCTTCGTAACTACAAAAGTCACATAATTTAGTCGGAGAAAAAGTCCCAACAAACAAACGATTGAAAACGTATTTTATGTAGACAGTCTAAATCAATGTACTGAAGAAAACGTACTAAATTTCTTGTTAAACCTTACAAAACATAGATATCATGAAGATTTTCATTGTTTTGCAGAAAAACTCCTTAACAAACAGAATAATACAAAATTTCTCGCATAATATTTTGGTGTACGAAATATGCGACACAAACAACAGACATTACACCACAGCTCAGTCAATTTTTTCCGAAAATAATTTTTTGAATAAAATGTATCTACGATTGTAAACTGAACTCTATCGGTTGAAAATGAAAATCGAGTGAAAATAAGTTCATCCAAGTTGGGAAAAGCCAATCGTAGATCCTCCGTAGGAAGTCCGTCGGACAGAAAGAAAGAGAGGGAGAGGGAGGGAGAGAGAGAGAGAGAGAGAGAGAGAGAGAGAGGAAGGGAGAGAGAGAAGGCATAAAAATGCAAACCACTTAGGACGCGCTCTGGCGAAGGCGGGGTGGGAGTGGGAGTAAGACGTGTGCAGGGCGACTGTGGGGTGGGGGATGCAGCGGCGAGCCGGTGCGGCCTGTGCACGAGAAGACCAAGGCGACGGACGGAGCAGAGGTGGCAGCAACGGGATGTCATAGTTGCAGAAGCGCCGGTTTTGCTACGACGCACAGTAGAACAAAGCGTTGGGTATAAGGTAGAACTTTTCCGTGAAGTTCGTGTGTGAACAATTTCACTATAAATTAAATGACTTTTTCCACTTCAACTGAGTTATTACCACTCTCCAATAATTACTTGAATTAATCTTTCGATCATTTTAATTTAATAATGAGTAAAAGAGAATTGTAAATTTAAGCAATGAATACATAACGCTTTTATGAACATATCATTTCAGTGAAAAGAAACTAATGTTTTCTCATTGATTTTTGAACGTGAGTTGATAAAAAACCGACCGCACAGCGGCAATTTTCAGGTCTTTTAAGTAACAGATAATATTTATTTTAAAATTTCCCCAAAATATCATTCATACACCATGAAATATAGTTAATTCAAAAGCAAATTCCACTAAAATTGACAATTCAGAAAAAATAGAAATCGTGTATATTGTATCGGTATGAGAGCAGTGTGATGAAATATTTGAGTGCTAATTTATTTTGTGATAAGCGATGAGAGAATAAGATGAATGTGATTTCATAGTTTAAAATGTATGAGCTTGGATACCATTTAGAATGTTACAAAATGTAAGGATAAAATGAGTACGATATATTTTCGTTTAATTTAAGTAAGTAGTAATACTTTAGTAGCAGAAAAGCATACGAAGCATGGTGATTTAACTCCGCAAATTTTTCGACATAAAAGATCATTGGCAATTGTGAGTTGCAAAGACACAAGCTATTTTATGCTAATCAATAGAGCTCGGAAGTTTGACAAAAAAGTTTTTTATTATTAATATGATTTTATGATTTTTGACCATATGAATCACTTCATTGTACTTCCGGAGTTGTTTTAGTAGATTTTCATATTGTCTTTTTGTCTATTTTAGCTTCTGATGGTATTTTTTGGCATTTTGCCTTTGTTTTTACTATGTTTATTGTATTTACACCCCTACTTTAGTCTAAATAAAGGCCCTTTTGGAGTGCCTATTTTAGTATAAAAAATGCCTTTTTGCCTGCCTTTTTTAGGTGAAATAAATGTCTGTACTTCCGGACTTTACTAATCAAGAAAGAGAGGTCGGTCGAAGAAGTCTTGGCGTGGAACAGGAAACGCACGAGGGACGTGCGTTGAGTACTTCCAATGCAACTGTGAATATAATAAATTTATTGTAGTATATATTACTATCAGCCTCATATAAATGTTATATAACTATAAGCCAGTGTTTGAACATTGAATCGGCCATACGGTTTTCTCAATGGTTTCAAAGCGTTTTAGATTCGTCAGATAAACATGTGAACCATTAAAGGTGTCAACATTTAGTGAAGGAGAATCGTACGACTGATTCTGATACTAGTTCGTTGAAAGTCGCCCTCATCGGAAATTTTTCCGGCTAACCCGAGCTAAGGACAAAATTAGCGCAATAAAGCAACCAATGAAACATCCAGAATTCTGATAAATAAAATTTCACTTAGTTGATTACACGATGTTCAAGATTTGCTTGACATTATTTTCCATTTAGTGAAAGAAGGTTTTTGTGAATTGAGAATACTTAATTTTATTTTTCAATTGGCAATTTTCGCCATGATTAGGAACTTAATCAGGGCTATACAGAATCAAACAAATATAACAGGTTACAACATAAACAATGCCATTCATCAAGTGATTTTCCGTATGTTAGTCTAAGTGACAACGAATGTATGAAAAAAGAAACCATACAATTTATGTACATACCTCATCTGAATATCATCGATTCATCTTCGCATTGTAGGTTGCATGCCGTTCAGTTACTCTCCTCATTAACGTATATTTTTCATGTTGAATAACCAAGAATCTGGAAGAGAAGAATATTATGACCACAACTGGAGCAAAACGTGTGGCCTGCAATAGAAAAAATTTTTTTGCTGAAGAAAACCAAACAAAATAGTTTTCCAAAAAGTAACACGCACACTGCCGGAGAACAACATATAAAATGCTTTCGAGTAACAATTTAATAAATTAAATATTTAACAACAACTCTCGGTCTCCACGGTACACAGTTTACTTATGCATTACTTCTTTGCATATATAGAGTATCACAAATGTTGATGTTCGCTACGCAAGTCATGAACAGTTTAATTGCGGGCGGTCTTCTCCTGGGAGTGTTGCTGCCGTATTTCATCGGCTGCGTCGCAAGTCGTGAATGTGACAGTCCTGTTGGAAAGACGAGTGGACCGAAATTCACATTCAACTTTTTTAAATTTTTCTGTCAACATCATTTTTTTCGTATTTTTTCCTCGAATTTCTGGGTATCCAACGAAACCATAGATATTCGTGATATATCCTTTTTTTTCAAATTTCTTACGCATCGGAAATTAGTAGCACAGACGTTGGGACCTTATTTCATGGTTGATTAGTAATTCCGGGAATGTCGAGTAAAAAAGGTCGTTATATCCACAAGTGTAGTACATATTTTCACTGAGAGATGAAACTAATATTCTCTCACTGGATGGTGAGAGCCAGGGTCGACCTACCGTCGGCTAGCGGGGGTTTCCCTAGCCAGGTATCTCCCAGCAGCGGGGCATCACCCCAACCGGGACACGCTCTAAGCTCCCGCCTGGTTTCCCGGCATGTGTGGCAGTGAAGTGCTTGTAAGAGTAAGTGTGTGTAAGGAGAGATTATAGGAAAAGAAGGGGAAGGAAAGATCGCGCGGGGTCTTTGGCCCGTTTTACTGCTCCGGCATTCACCCGGTGTTGATCGGAAATAGCACGAAAAACTACCGATCAGAGCAGCCGGCCTCTAGAATTCCCCTCCAGACAGCGACTGAATTCGGCCTCGCTAGTGTCGAAGATCCTGCCACCGTCGACCCTAGGACCTCCGGGTCAGAGGCACTGCCGTGACATCCGCTGATGCCCTGAGCCACCTCCACCGGTTTATGTCGTGGCGTGGCGACATCTGCCCACTAGGCGGTGTGGGGGGTGGGGCGGGGGGCGGCGCGGGGGACGGCGCGGGGGGCGGCGCGGGGGCGGCGCGGGGGGCGGCGCGGGGGGCTGCGCGGGGGGCTGCGCGGCGCCCTCGGCCTCAGGCAATCCCGGAGCTTGTTCCGGGCGGGCGCGCCTCCGCCTGCAATCCCAGTTGCCGCGCCCTCCGCCCTCCGCCCTTTGCCCTCCGACTGCGCCCGGGGCTCGAACGAGGGCGCGCGGCCGGCACTGAATTAGGCTTCGAGACTCGCGCGCCAGATGAGATGCGAGCCTCGACGACTGCCGGCTGCCGTCTGCGCTCTCCTCGCCTCGCAACTCACTGCTGCGCGCCGCCGCTGGGGAAAGGGCGCATTGCGTACGACGGCGCGGGAGAAGTTATTCAATGCTTTCGCCTCCTGCACCGCCTCGACAATTAGGCAGATATTTCTGGAATAATGACACTTTGGATTTGATGGTGTAATTTTTGAATATCTTGGTGGGTTTTTTGGAATTCAAGCCGATGGTCCCATGCCCTAGGGTATGAAAACCACGGCAACTTTGGTAAGAAGTTTAAACTGTTAGAAATATTGCCATTAGAACAAATTGTAATGCCATTATAATGTGAGGTGTAGTTGATACACGAGGCATTAACATGGGAAATGTTAAGACCAATAAACTAACACGAGCGAGAAGGAGGTAGTCGTGAGATCTTAGTCCGAAGCTAAGTAGATTACTTAGGCTGCCTTATTTGCCACCACTCAAATGCACTTTGACTCTTTAATGCATATGGTGAATGGATTTTTATTTTAATGAATATTTTTTATTGTAATTTTTTTTTGCATTAATACGAATTTTCCATTTAAAATCACTGCCCTTAGGTTGCGTTTCAACAAAAATCGTAGGAGATGCTTTCTTTTCCTTGAAGAAATAGTGTTTTCTTAGAATAATCGCCTCCGTCCGGCTGGCTGGCTGGCTGGCTAGCTGGCTAGCTGGCTGGTTTGGCCAGTGCTGCGCCTTGGCGGCGCCCAGAAGTACTTCTTTGGTGAGCATAAACGTCCAAAAGTCCACCAGTTTCTGCATTGCGGTTTTAGAGAAACGTAATACGATCTCCAGCGCGCCTAACTCAAAAAATGCACAAGCTTATACCAACACTTGTTGTCTTAACCGACACTTTTGTCCTAAGGAGTGCCTCGGCGGGTGAGTGTTAGCTTACTGGCTTCTCAACTCCCAGTGCTCGAGAGATCAATCCCGGCCAAATGCGGTACGTGGATTTTCGAAGGGCGGAACACCCACAGTATCCATGTCACACTTGTGGCATGTAAGAGAAACCCTGGTGGTACGCCCGGCAAAACTAAATCCTTCCGACAACATCTCGTCCTGACGAGATCTCACTTTCCCCCTGTTACAGCCAGTTCAAATACTAAGACTGAGACCGACATTTGGGGGAGAAAGTGAGAGTCAAATCCCAGGCGCAATAGGGGATCACCCACGCGGTGCGCCTGCTCAAATAAAGGTTTCCTGGCCCGTCGGAGGTAGGCTTCCAAAGAAGCATGGGTCGAAACTCGGGTGCGGTACAACTGTCTCCTCGCAACGAAACCCATACGATAAATAATATGTCCTAAGGGGGGCTTATAATAATGCATTTACGGTTAGGCGCCAAAATTAAAAAAATGCAAAAGCAGAATGTGGTATATAATGCAACAACATTAATTGCATGCAACATTAATTAAAAATATTAAAAATGAATTATTTCTGTTATTAACGCAGAAGAGTGTAACTTTAGTTTAATACAATTTTAAAACTTTTAAAAATACAAGTTTTTTTTTTAAAAATATGCTACACATTTGAATTTCAAGCATTCACCGTTTTATCTTATTCGCTCTGGCCACCTAACATTGTACACAGGTTTCAGAAATGAGAGCAACAAAATACTTTTACGTACGGTTACTCTCAAGCTTTAGAAACAAGTCTTTACTGGATTCTAATACTTATTGTCTTCCAATTTCGCTAGTAATGATAGGAGTAGGACATGGGAATATGGTTGTATCAACAACACTGTAGAATCAAATCACTTGCCAACGCAAATAGATTTACTATTTCTCGGGAGCGAAACGTAATGGTTTTAAAATGTTGCTAATCACGCTTTGATGGTACCTTTATTCGTAAGTCAACTATGTGTATTAAAATACAAGATTAGGAAATCTGGACTCAAGAAATCGTGCACAAATATTATTCATCTTCCCCATACGTCACATACAACTCTTTGTGTTTATCTGCAAACAATTTATATTCATTAAATAAAATATTGTCTCTTGGGATGTAGTGTTACTAACACTTGGGGAAAAAATGAAGTTAAACTATCCTGTTGTCCTTTATTTATTCTGTAAAAGTACATTTCGAAAACATACCCTCCAGAGTTGATTGTACTCGTAGGTGTTATGAAGTACGTTGTTGTGTGACAACGCCGTATTTCAAATTACTTATATTACTTTAAATTACTTTCAACTTATTTTTATTTTCAATTCCATGAAAACAAGAGTCTTCCAGATAAAATCGAATACTTTGGAAGTATGTAGAAATCGAGTTACGGTCTGTTCTAACCTCTTGTTAAGCTGTCGGGTAAACCCAAAACGCACTGAAAAGTCAATACAGAAATAGCCGATACGAATAACGCAACAATGGGTATCGAACTTTCAGTCGTTATCTAGAAGCTCGGTATGTTTCTCAGAAATGGCAGCAAAAAATTTCATTAGAAAAATGGACTAATCCGGTAATTGGCACTCTGAAGACGAAATGGCGATAGATTTGGGCTGTTTCGTGCGCACACGACATTGAGTGAGTTTTGCTTTGGAGTGCACAGCGACTAGTACGTCATATTGAATAGAGAAGAAAAGTTCGATAACATTGGCCGACAAGTTCTAAAGAGAGTATGAAAAGTTTATAAATAGAGATAAGCGCCGGTGAAGTTTAAGCAAGCATCCAGAACTGAATAAGGAAAGTAACAAATTTTGAACATTCATTTCCACGAATATGTTTTTTTCATTACTTCTTTTGATTTGTTATTGTATGTCAATTTTTACATCGCGTTCCCTAAATTTTTCCCATCCCATTTATATAATGCTGAGTGGAAATTGTTTGTTGATTCTTCACTGAGGATTTAGCTACGCCGAAAGAAGAGAAGAGAAGTACTTTCCAAGCCGTCAAAAAATTAAAGTAAGGTTTATTAAGGTATTCCTATTATTATTATTATTATTATTATTATTATTATTATTATTATTATTATTATTATTAGAGCTAGTCTGAAATCTAGTTTTTAACATCTCATGTGTTTATCACTTCGAGACAATAAATTTATCAGTTTCTTTAACATTAATTATTAATAAAACTTTGTGATAAATATAATAATAAAAATAATATTAAAGATAATAATAAATATCTGAAATAATTGTTTTATGATTTATATTTACATCCATTAGTTTACTGGATACACTGTTATTCCTAGCCATATGTCTTAGTACGAGGGAATGTCCTCATTCGGCGATGCGATTATCGCAGGAGCTGGAGAGTTTGCGGACCAACAAACTTTCTTACAGACACGTAAAGCAGCCTCCGCCGGCCCGCTCCGCCCCCTCCCGCTGTGCTGGGGGGGGGACGCAAACAAAGACAGCGAGTTCCCCGCGGGGCGAAGATGCAGCTGGCTCCAGTTCGAGTCCCGCACGCAGCTTGGACTCCAGTAGGGCCCTGGAGTTCAGAGCGTGTTGCTCGCATTGCACGATCCAGGCGCATTTCACGTGTGTGCGGTGTGCAGTGATAGAAACTCTGGAGTGCATACTTCTATGCAGCGTACTTACTCCTAAGGTCAGCGTTGTGCCACTATTAACTGTGGGTGCAACGGGCATAATGATACCTGGTTTATTCGTAAACATAAGGGATTTTCCATCTATAGGTAATGTAACAAAAACACACTTGCATTGAGAAGGTTGCGGGATGAAGTTAATGTCAAAGCACAACAACAGAAGAAAATCTATCTATACTATCTCATTACGATATGTTATACATTGTCCCCATCACATTTGGAACATTCTATAGAAACTAAAAAGAAGATAGATATTAATTTGCTAGTCCTTTGTATTTTTTGGTGCCCCACCAACTGGTGTCTCTTTCCTAACACTGATCCAATTTTATTTCTTGTTCTCCTTGTCGAATTTATCCATTAAAGAAGCGTCAAACATGAAAACATAAATGAGGATTGAGCTGGATTTCAAAGATATCCTCAAATGTGAAAATCAAATACCCTAGGCATAGTACCATTGACCACCCCGATTAGAATATCATAAATAAAGATGGGGGAAAGTGTAAATGAGAAAGTTAGGAGGCATCAGGTACAGAGAGCGCTGAGAAAAAGAAGCAAAGGATTACAAAAGTTTACGAGGACTTAGCGCCCGGTAGGTTCTAGACTTGCAAACTCTCAAGTTAGACAAAAAACCCCTGTCCATCTGGCTCGAGACGAATCAATCAGATATTGAAAAACATACTTAAAATTTGGGGTACATTTTCAACATTTTCTCAAAAACGGCTCAAAATTTCTTGTAAGAATAGAGCAAAGTACACTCATAAAGGTGGCATAAGTCCGACTTTCAGGTTTAACTCTGAGTGGATAAATCTAGTTGCTAAATTGAGAGAAAAAATCTCTAACACGAGGTGCAGCCTGTTTTGTGAGTCCTTGATACCGAAAAATTGCAATCGAAACGATGGCAAAACACTTGTTAATCCGTCCGTCCTCCGTCCGTCCGCCCGTCCGTCCGCCCGCCCGTCCGCCCGCCCGTCCGTCCGTCCGTCCGTCCCTCCGTCCGTCCCTCCGTCCGTCCCTCCGTCCGTCCCTCCGTCCGTCCCTCCGCCCGTCCGTCCCTCCGCCCGTCCGCCCGTCCGCCCGTCCGCCCGTCCGCCCGTCCGCCCGTCCGCCCGTCCGCCCGTCCGCCCGTCCGCCCGTCCGCCCGTCCGCCCGTCCGCCCGTCCGCCCGTCCGCCCGTCCGCCCGTCCGCCCGTCCGCCCGTCCGCCCGTCCGCCCGCCCGTCCGTCCGTCCTCCCGTCCGTCTATCCGTCCGTCCTTGTGTTTCCGTTTGAACAACGCTAGCGGCTAAACCGTTCAGCCATTTTTCTCCAAAATTGATATTCCTCAATCTATCTGGCGGATGTAGCAGCCCCTTGAATTTGGAATCGATATTTCAATTTTGGCAGGTACTTTACATGAAGGCCCTGGGATATTTTCAAAATTTAAAAAAAAGTCTCCATCGCGTGTTATTAAATTTTGTTGATGAATAATGTAAAAGGCATTTAAGAGAATGGACAAGGATACACACACACACACACACACATAGACAGACAGACACACACACAAACATAGACAGTCAGACAGACAGACAGACACACACACAAACATAGACAGTCAGACAGACAGACAGACAGACACACAAACATAGACAGTCAGACAGACAGACACACAAACATAGACAGACAGGCAGACTGAGACAGCGCCAGACAGAGAAATGAAGAGAGTTGGAGAGAGACGAAGAGAGTTTCTTTGTGAGATTTAAAATTAATTTGAAATGCCATTCCTACAGAATTGTAAAAAAACTTGTCATCTGCAGATTATGAGAAAAGCATTATCAAATAATATTTAGTCTTAGTCATATCAAAATGTGATTTTCGTCAATTTTTTTCTTGTAGTACTGCATCGTATGATGGCCAAGTAATTTGTCGCGTGATTATTATGGAAGACATTACATAACAAATATTTTAGTATTTTCCCTCCGAGATTATAGTTTTACAGGCATGTAGGATAAAGATTAGGTATTCGATCGGTCATTTTAAATGCGAGTATCGGGATTAATGTTTAGGAGTGTACTTGTATCTATATGCACGTTCATTAGTGTTAATATTATAGAGTAATTCGCGGATATTAGGATTAAAATGAAATTAAATGCAACATGGGATTAAACGCAACTTTGTACAACGGGTTCCTAGATGACATACCACAACATCATAGCCAGTATTTATTCCAACCTAATTAACCCCCTGTCTGTTCAGTGCTGCCACCACAAAGGAATCTGAAATATTGTAATCAGACGAGTTATATTTTTTACATCAGTAATTATTAATAGTTCTTTTAGTTCATGTCCATTATCATCTCATTGTCGTTGATTAATTGTTAATGATTCCGGGCACGTCAACTACTAAGGTCATTTGTCCCGTGAGTGTAGTGCATGTTTTTCCCTCGGAAAGTGGCGGTGATGTCTCCCTGCGATGGCAGATCCGGCGACAACTTACCGTCGGCTAGGGGCGTTTTCTCTGAAAAGATATCTTCCATCAGCGGGGCACCGCCACAGCTGGGACATGCCGTAATCTCCCGACCGGTCTCCCGGAGTCTGTGCTAGTGTAGTGCATGTTAGTGTAAGTCTTTTTAAGGGATGAGGATAGGACAAAGAAGAGAAAAGAAATATCGCCCGCGGCCCGTTCGTTAAGGTACTGCTCCGGCATTCGCCTGGTGTTGATTGGAGAAACCGCGGAAAACTATCGAACTGAGCAGCCGGCCGCTAGAATTCTCTACCAGACAGCGACTGAATCCAACCATCCTCACAAGCTAGTGTCGATAATCCTGCCGCCCTTGTGACCTAAACCTACGACTTTCTGGTTAGAGGCAATGCAGTGACATCATTTCATGCCCTGAACCACCAATTCCGGTATCACTGTCGTCATTCCACGGAGAAACAATCTGCAACGCTTTAAAGTGAAACAATATACTCTGCAACACATTAATCTGGAGAAAAATGATAGACCCAAAACCGCTCTTATATTAAAGTGTATTTTTCTGACACATCTCATTTTTCTATTAGTGTTATAAAAGATGTTTATATACTCGTGTGAGCTGAACCCTGTATTGAACTAATAGGGTTCAGGCCTTTCTTATAGTTTTTTTTAACGGTTCACTTTTGCTTTCCAAAATACATACGTATATACGAAATAATATACGGAGTATTATACGTAACATAGGGAAAGTTATGTAATGCTGTGAAAGTTGAAGATCCTCGTTGAAAAATTGCAAGGGATAAGAGTGAGGTGAACGGTCGTCCGAATGAGGCAACGAAATGCGAACGTCGGAAAGGGAATAATAAAATGTGTGGAGCAGCACAACGCATCAGATTGGAAGTTCTAATATCTGAAGATGTTGATGTATAAGAAAAATAAACGGTGCTGTGATAGTGTGTTTTCAATACCTCAAATCACCGTTGTCATACTAATAAAGTTGAGACGATTTTCATTTGTTAGTAGCAATTAATTTAGAGGTTAAAAATGCAGCTCAGATTTTTGCTAAAACAATTCAACCCGTTTTTTCATGTAACCCGCACTTCTTGAAACTTGAAACAGAATAGATTTCGAATACGAGAATCATATAAAGTCGAAGAAAGCCCAGACCTGGTGATATGTGCCTCGGAAAGACACTTGTAAATCAATGCGAATGAACAGTTGAAGAATAAACATTCACACTCACCTGAGTAAAGATAAAAATACGCAGACGAGTTTCGATAAATGAAGAAATAACACGTCATATACGCAACTGCTAATAAAATAACCAAGGGAACAGAGAAATTTATTTTCCTGTCGAGTGTTTTATTGCATTCGTGTTCCTAATCTATCATGAATAATCGTCCGTTAGAATCAAATCAAAGGTCAGTTACATACTGCTAAACAAGTCCCGTTTTCTGTTGGCAATTCTAAGCTTAGAGATTAGCGCCCGCTGTACAGGATACGTGAGAAGGAAAATCGGGAACATCGAATTAATTATTTGTAGTACGGAGAGCAGTCGACTGAACATCAACGCATTTGTGTGAAAATTATCCACCACAGGCGAAAACTAGGGGAATATTATTTCAGGGCTAATAAAGAGAAGAAAATGGTCTGGAAGCGTTGGCACCGCAACGAACTAATTTTGGAACCAAAAAATGGCGCCGATTTATTAGTTCATGAGACTGTTTCCAAAAAATCAACAATTAAATGTACAATAAAATTATTCCATTCCTAATCGTAATAACTACCATTTTGAACACATAAGGAGAAAATGGTGTCTGTTGATTATTTCTTAAACATAGTGTGCAAACATAAGAGATCGAATTTATTAGTTTGTACACAATAGAATCATTTCCATTACGAAGACTTATTACTTTCATGATTTCTCCTAAATTATCATAGGATTGGAGGAGATGTTAAAAAAATTACACTAACAATTTATCAGACATAGATATCTCGAAAAAGCATGCGTTTCTTGTTACACCATCATTCCAACACCACACCTTTCTATTTTCATTTTCGTGTCATATTTTATATTCGTTCATTTAATTATTCTGTTTCTGCTCACACATACTCCTATACGCCTCCTGCCCCAAACCTCATTCCCCGGGAGTCTCGCGTCTCTTCGTGGTCTCAAGCTCCCCGCCCCCATCCCCGACCCCAGCCCTCCCCGCCGCCCGGCTTCCATCCCCGCTACCCGCCAACGCCACTGCCCGCCATCCCTGCCCCCCGCCGCCAGCCATCACCGCAGACCTCCATCCCGACCTCTCGCCGTCCCGCCGCCCGCCATACCGGCAACTCTCCATCCCCACTACCCGCCATCCCCGCCGTCTTTGTTCTCCGTCACCCGCCATCTGCGCCGGCCGCCATCCCTCTGCCCGCCGCCCGCTCTCGCTTCACCGCTTGGCGTAATTCGCAGGGCGCAAAAGCGGCTGCGCGCGGATTTTAAACTGGAACACTATCCCGGTTTACATCCAGTTAATTAGCTGATGTTTGGGGATTTGGCGCCGAGCTGCCCTCGCCACGCCCCCAGCCACGCCTCCCAACCGCCAGCGCTCTTAGCGCTTACCTCTCCCACCGCACCGCCCACCTCCCTCATGAACCCCACACTTCTTTCTCTTCCCTTCTCTCCATCGCTACCTCTGCCTTTTCCTTTCTGCTCTGTCCATTTCCATTCCTTCCCCTCTGCTGTACTTATTCTTATCCGCTCTCTCACTTCTTTCCTCGACTTCCACATCAATTATTTCACTCTCCGCCTCCACCTTTGCTTCTTCATTTCTGCTTTCTATATTTCTCTCTCTTGCACACTGACCCACTTCTACTTATCCGCTCTCCCCCCTTATCTCCTCTCCACACCCTTTCCGCACTTCTTACGAGTAGTACCTCCTGCACGATCCTCAACGCAGTAGTGTCTGTTCTGTCTCGTACTTCACGGCCCATTCCTTCCTATCTCTTCCTCCGTCTTTTCGCATACATACTGGGATGCCGCGCCGATCCCATTACTTCATTGCAATCTGGCAACTCCTGAATGATTCTAGCAAAAGTTGAACAGGAAATTTGGTTTCAGAAATTCGAAAACGTGCTAAACTACGAAAAAATTTCGTTTAAAAAAAATTGTACTTTCCTTTTTAAAGATACATTTCATTGAAGACAAAAATTATCTTCACTATTGCTCTTTTACCAAGTTATTTTCTTTGTCGATGAGATATTCTGTCGAAAAACCTCCGTTATTTTCGGCGACATTTCGCACTATCTATACCATGTAAGCTATGCGCGAGAAAGTAATGTATTAAGAACTCATTTCACGCGATATCCTGGTAACGAGAGAGGCAGGCCGATAGAAGTACGATGGATTTCTCGAAATTGTAATAGGTCCGATATTAAAACAGACGCTTCCTTAAAATTCTTTCTAGAAATTTTAATGAAGGTTTTCCGATTCCCAATATCAAATTTATCTTTTCTACAAGAAAGTAGACAAATACCTCTTTCTAATCTCATACCAGAATACAATAGTCTATTGCATTTCTTCTCTTTCACACTTTGCCCATAAAAACATTTCAAGCACATTTTTTTCAAAGTAATTTTGCGAATCGTGATATTGAAGTTGTTTCCGAGCAAGTTATGGCTTCATTTTGTAGATTAATTTTCTATATTTTATTATAATCTCTATATTCATAATTGTATTTGTCGGAAGTCACAGAAATTTTTTTCGAAAAATGGGAGTTTTTAACGAAAATGAGCATTCTCTTACCATTCTCTGACTGCCTATATGTGTCTGTCTGTCTCTGTCTATGTGTGTGTGTCTGTCTGTCTTCCTCTGACTCTCTCTGTCCCTCTCATACACATTTACTTCAGATTCTTCACATCTCTGAGCAGATGGGGAAATATCCAGAAGCGCCGGACTAGCAAAAATGTAATAGCATTTTCAAAAAGATATCATCATGGAGATTAGGTGATTATTGAATGAAACATCATTTGCGACTCCCGGTAGAGAACGATTTTTTTTGGCCCAGCTTCAAATATGGGAATAACATTTTTAATCTAAAACAATAAGTCCATTTTCTGAATACGTCTACAAAACAGATGATTCATCGTTTTCAGGCTTCTGTAATACGGCATCACATAAGTGTCATCATCACTTCATCTATTGTTGACGTTTCTATGCCACACGACAATTTCTGCTGTGCTCTGCCCTGTTATACCTGTTTCGCCAATCTCTGCTCAATTTCACCTAGCTCAATTTCATTTGGAAAACCCCACTCCCGGAATGTCAAATTCAGTCACCTCATTGTCCTCTCCCCATAGCATCCCGTCACGGCATCAACCTGTTTCGGAATCATCCAACAACAGCCGCTTCCCCCTTCCTCTTTGCCCTATCTCGTCACATTTCGCTCTTACATCATCCCATCACCGCATCATCCCGCTCTGTCCCATTTTCACTCTCATACCATCTGGTTCCCGCATTATTGCATCTCCACATCGTCTCATCGCATCAAATCACCCCATCATATTATTGTCCCCCGCATTATTTCGTCACCGCATCATCCCGTCTCTGCCACTGCATCATCTCGCCTCCGCATCTTTCCGCCTCCGTGTTATCCCATCATCCACTGTTCCGTCTCTCAATCGTTTCGGCCCCACGATATTCCGACCCATTGTCATTCTGTTCCCACACAATTACATTGCCACATGATTCCATTCTTATATCATAGCATTCCCGCATCATTATGCTCCTTCATCTTTCCGTAATCTAATCGTTCCCTCCTGACATTAATACTTTCCCACATCATTCCGTCCAAACGCCATTCCGTTCCCATCATCCGTTCCTCACGTCATCCTCTCCTCCTGTCGCCCCCTATTACATTTATCGTCCCCGCGCCAAATAGTTTCGTCGTCGTTTCGTCCCGCCCCCTCCCCTCCCGCACGATCACTTCCCCTCCGCTCGTCCGCGTCGATCCCCTTACGCGAGTGCCCGATCCCCCTCCAAAACCAATATACATGATGGAGGCTTAACCCCGCCCCACCAAACACGTTAAATTACTCAGCACATTAGCTTATGCTCCGGACTGTCCCGGCTGCGCCGACACTAAGCCTACACCGCCCGCGGCGGCGGCGGCAGCCGCGCGAGCTCTGCTCGGCCGGCCTGGGCTGGGCTGGGCTGGGCGCGGCGCGGCGCGGTGGCGACCAACACGTGTTGTTTATAGCCGGGACGCGGCCGCGCCGAGCACTGAGCGGTCCGGCCGCTTGGCGCGCGGCGTTCGCCCCGATAACTCGCCGCGCGGCCTGCAGACAGCGCTCCGAGCGCCCGCTCGCCAGCTGTCGGCCCGTTCACGAATTTATGAGCGCGGCTGTATCGAGCGAGGGGGGACGGGGGCGGGGGCGGGGGCGGGGAGAAGCAGGGAAGTGGGAAGAGGGCGGGAGGACGGGCTGGCAGGAGGGCAGGCCGGCAGGCAGGCGTGGAAAAAGCGGCGCTGTACAGAATCACTTACTATATTTCATAGTCTACCGGGAGCCTGTATTTATGCGTAGAAGAGCTTGCCAACCCTTTGCTCTCTAGCGGCCGGGGGGAGGGGAGTGGGGAGGGGCGGTGGGAGACTTGTCAGCCAGTCGCAGCCCGCGTGGAACGTGCAGCGACTGAGAACAAAAAAGGGGGCGAGGAGCGCGGGGGCGGGGCGTGGTGACGCGGGGCGAGGGGCGAGGGCGGGAGGGGAGGGAAGGAGCCGGCTAAGTGGAGAGGGGCGAGCAGGGGGCCGCTCCCACCCTGCGTTGTCGCCGCTATTAATGTACTGTCGCGAATGCGGACACGTATATCAGAGCGCGGCCGAGCGAGCCATGCTAATGAGCCGAGGGAACGAGAGAGGGCGCGCACGGGATTCGATCCGAGGCGACGAGAGGGGGAGCAGTCAGAGGAGGAGCAAGATGATTACATTCTGAAAGAATAGGTTCCGTAGGTGACTAGTACGTGTACAGAGTGGTAGAGAGCGAGGGTGGGTGGAGCTCGAAGGTGGCAGAACGCAGGGATGGTAGAAACCTAGAGTAGTAGAGAACGAAAGTGGTAGAGAGCGAAGGCGGTAGAGCGCAGGGGTGGTAGAAAGCTAGAGTAATAGAGAGCGAAATTAGTAGAGAGTGAAAGTGGTAGAGAACAAAAGTGTTAGAGAGCGAGGATGGTTAGAGAGCGAAGTTGATGGAGCGCAAGGGTGGTAGAGAGCTAGAGTAGTAGAGAGTGAGGATGGTAGAGAGTGGGGATGGCAGAGAGTGAGGATGGTACAGAGTGAGGATGGTAGAGAGTGAGGATGGTAGAGAGTGAGGATGGTAGAGAGTTAGGATGGTAGAGAGTGAGGATGGTAGAGAGTGAGGATGGTAGAGTGAGGATGGTAGAGAGTGAGGATGGTAGAGAGTGAGGATGGTAGAGAGTGAGGATGGTAGAGAGTGAGAATAGTAGAGAGTGAGGATGGTAGTGAGAAAGGACGGTTGGAGCGCGAGTGTGATAGAGAGCGAGGATGGTTCGAGAGCGAACTTGTTAGATAGCAGGAGTGTGGAGCGCAGGGATAAAAGGGAGCTTAAGTGGTAGAGGGCAGTAGAGAGCAATGGTGGTATATCATTAGAGAGCGGAAACCATGCAGATCTCGTACATCACAAAACAATGGCGTTAGAGAGCGAAAGTCTAAACCTGCAGGTGGAAAGAGAGCGAGAAAGGAACGCGGCGGAGAGTGAACTGGCGTAGAGTACAAAAGCGCCGTGGCAGGCCCCAGCGCAGGGCAACGCGCAGGGCGGGCCGCGAGGGTTGGAGCGTGGGCGGGAGGGCGTGGGCGGGGGCAAAGAGCGCTCGAAACGTCGAGGGCCCGCCGGGGAGTCGAGCGGCGCGGCGCGGCGCGGCGCGGCGCCTGGCAGCGCAGCTCTTAACGTTTATTAATAGCCGGAATGTAGCGCGGGCCGGCGCCAAGTGATTTCGCGGGCAACGCGCAGTCCCCGAGCGCCCCCGTGCGAGCGGGCGCCGAGTTACAAAATGATGTAGAGCAAGACCCGGAGGCGCCCCGACGCGCCGCGCGCAACCTGCGAAATGCGATACGAGCGCCCCCGCGCGGCGGAATTACCAAGTATACATCGAGCGGTCGGGATTGCGAAAAGTATTCACCCAAGTTACTCTGACGGATTTTTATACATGCGCTCATGATAGTTCACTAACTTACTGTATAACTTTTTCTAAACAATATGGAATCGTTTCGATTGTTATTCGTGTAGGTCGCTGCAAAAAAAGCATGTTAGAAAATGTATGTGTATTTAATAATACGTCCAAATTCTTTAGGAGAAATCCTTGTTCTACTAAGTTAGCTTTTGTGAGAAAAGAAACAATTTAAAAGCAAACTTACAATGTTCTTCTCTCATTCTGTCATTGAAATGTTCTACAATTTTCAGTTTTATTACAATCTAAATATAATGTATAAATATCTCGGCAATCAAATATCATTTGCCATATTGCAATTCTGGGTAGGCATTTGAGATTTATCACTTTTTTTTACAAAATTTTCTTGTATGTTGATCTTTTTACTCTTTTCGATATTGTACAGATAATTTGCCTTTTATTTCACTCTGAACACAATGCTCTGAGTTTTGGATGATGCACTGAAAAGCACTTTGAAAAGTATTTAATGTCAAAATCTATTACAATTTCACAAATGCTCTCCCATATTTCTATGATATTAATGTTTTTAATTGACAATGTAATACTTGATTTCTACGTCTACGGTCTTTTTAAAATGTTGACAAACATTTTGGAGTAATAAAGCCACTCTTAACCCTTCATAACATTTCCATTATATTCAGGAGCATTTCTCCAACTAATCGATTTTTACACCCTGGCAAATGACAAATGCGAATTATCTATTTCTTGTTTCCAAAATGCACATCTTAAACCGTGAGTGGTCGCTTGGATTGTAAAAGTGTAAATATATACTAAATTTCTAATATCTAAATAAATCATACATGTTTTACACAATTTCAATTACAAAACACCTTTTAATAAAATAATAAAATGTTGGCAAATCTTCTCAAAAGAAAACTCGCTCGGTATAACGAAGTTTCAGAGTTTGAAATAACGTCCATTGTTTGAGCGCAACTCATGGAGAGCTAACGCAATCAGAATACTGCGCGTGGTATGTGAATACTGCGTTCTACTAATTTGTTTTACCGTAAATACAAGAGTGAAGTTCCTGAGAATAGCAAATAAGTAAAGGGCAGTCAAAAATAACGGTAGATAAAATTTGGCCTGCTAGTTATATTTTTGTTCCTATTTCAGAATGTGCTCTCGTTACTAGACGTAATCGGATATTAGTGGCTTAAAGAGTTTGGATTAAAAGATCCAAACGGGATACTTATACAAAAAACAAATATTTTTAAAACGGACAAAAACATCAAAAATATTACGTCTTCCATTTATAAGACAGTAACAAAATTTGGCGGTTTTCTACGAATTTCAAAACACCATCGACAAAAGTTCGTAAAAGATACACTGCTCAACTGGGCCATAGATGTGTTCCCCAGGAGTTCGTCAAACAGATTTAAAGCGGAAAATGCGATGAAGGAACCAGCAGGCGCATGTGCGAACTGCAACACGCGTTACACTGCCAAACACGCTTCCGTCGTGTATAACATGTCAATGTTGCATCCGAGGCCTGCAGTGCGGGTCGTAGTGGGGGGAGGGCGGTGGTGGAGCAGGGCAGGAAGCACGGAGTGCGGAACACAGTCGCGGGGATGCAAGCAACTACGGCCTCTTTACATCATTAATACAATCCATTCCATTTCGTAAAGAATAAATTTAATTAATAAATCAATGCTTGCTTAAGACTGAGCGAAGTAGCTGAGTGAGTAGCGCGCTGGATTCACAATCCGGTGGTCCGGTTTCGATCCCCGAGCAGGTCATTCTGACCGGGATTTCCCCTCGATCAGAAGGTGAATGCTGGGATGGCTCCAAAAGCTCACGAACCTCACACCTCCCACTACTATACATAGCAATTCCTACGATCGTCCTAATACTTTCAACTCTCGTCATCAAATAATAATAATAATAATAATAATAATAATAATAATAATAATAATAATAATAATAATAATAATAATAATAATTCCAGGAAACGTCGGGCAACTTCCGCAATTAGATAAATTATTAAACCTGGTCTAGATGACCGCAATCATGAGAGCGCACATGGTATCTGTCTAGTTCACCCTGCCCTAGATTGACGCCTTGTCTTCGGAGAGCCTTCGCACGAAGGGCATCTCTTTGTTTTGACTCTACATTCTCAGAGCACTTGAATTGAAGAATAGAGTTTTAGAACTTTAGTCGATCAAAGTAACACGTGCCCTAGAGTTGGTAAAGCCATAATAGTAGAGTAAGACTTAATATTTGATATTGTATTGACTCACCTAATTTAATATTGCCGGCATCTAAGTACCGCGTTGTTAAGAAGAGTAATGCGAGTTATTCACTAAGCAATATCATCGTATTAGGAGTACGAATGCTTCACGTGACAGGTACGTCACCCAAGATTTAACATATCTTACAGAAACAATCTTAGTCGTAAGAATATGTGCGATTAAACGCCATTTATGAACGATTTAATGTATCAAAAAGGTAGTTTAAAATGAAGATACACTCAAAACAAATTAAGCGCAAACAATGCGTCAATTGATCGTTTGATTATTAGGGTTTACTATTACCTATTACTATACTAATAGGGTTATTAGTCCTGTAAGTGTAGTGCATGATTGTGTGTGGGAGGTGGCAGTGAACGTCCACCCACTGTATGGCAAAACCCGGCGCCGACCTACTGTCGGCTTGTTGGATTTTTCCAAAACCACGTAACTCCCACCAGTGGGGCACCTCCCCAGCTGGGACACGCTCTAAGCTCCCGATCGCTCTCCCGGCATGAGTGGCAGTGTAGTGCATGTTAGTGTAAGTGTTTGTGTGTGTGCGTGTGTATGGAATGAGGATAGGACAAGGAAGAGGTAGGAAAGATCGCGCGCGGTCCATGCCCCGTTTCTTAGGGTTCTGCTCCGGCTTTCGCCTGGTGTTGGTAGGAGAAGCAACGGAAAACAACCGATGAGAGCAGCCGGCTGCTAGAATTCTCCTCCAGACAGCGACGGAATTCGAACTAGCTGACAAGCTAGTGTCGACAATCCTGGCACCATGGAGAGTGGAGTCGTAGGACCTCCCGGTCAGAGGAACTGCAGTGACATCAGTTGATGCCCTGAGCCATCTCAAGTATAACGATCTTTGAAAATCTTCCTTCGTTGAGTGGTGAAAGGGAGATCCCGATCGCCCTAAGAGGGCGGCGCCGCGCCTCGGGCGGGCGCCATTTGGGCGGGGCCACTCGGCCACTTGGCGCGAATAAGCCGTCGAGATGCCGCCACCCCTCGGGCGCGCCGCGCGCCCCTAAACTGCGCCACTTCAACGGCGAGCCACGCCCCCTCCAAGGCCGTTATTTGTGGGGGAGAGCGCCATCGCCGCGGGCAACTACAAAAGACACGAAAATTACCCCGCCTGCCCCGTCCCGCCACACGGATTCGACCTGTTCTGCCTTGTCACGGCTCCCTTGCCAGTAGATCGGGTGCTGAATTCATTGATTGGTTGGTTGATTGATCGGTGATTCTGGGCGCGACAACCGCTAAGGTCATAAGTTCCATGTTTTTTTCCGGGGATGTGTCGTTGATCTTTCCGTTGATGGAGAGGTCCGGCGCTGACTTACCCGTCGGCTTGCGGGTTTCTCCCTCAACCAGGTATCTCCCACCAACGGGGCACCGTCATATGTGGTAATGTAGCGTATGTGTGTGTTTGTCTGCATGCAACGGGAGAGGATGGGTCAAGGAAGAGGAAGGAAAGATCCTGCGTGGCCCGTTTGTTAGGGTACAGACACATCATGGATTTTCGGTAGTACATCGTAGCCACAGATGCTTTGACCCTTGATATGTTCGGCATAGACATATCATCTGGGCCTAAATATGCCTTCGCACCCGTACCATCACTTCACTAGTATATTTTCTCACGTCGGAACAGGTATTCCGTCCCCTTCATGCAGACATATCATCGCCCCTCTTCTGACCCAACATCGACCCAGCATAGACATGCAATCGATTCGATATAGTCCTCAAAATCGTGCAAAGAAACGCAATAACTGTCTCAGAAACTTAAAACCACCGCCAAATCTTAATCCTATTACCTATCGTCAGTCCATTGCTCTCCATTTTCGTTTCCCATTCCCATTCCATTTCCAGTTCCAACCTCATGTCTCTTATAACTCTAGTTTCACTGTTAAAAAAATCCAAGCCACCTACGAAATTCCATTTCCTTATTGAATCTATCGTTTCGTAACAAGGTGAGTACATTAACACCTGTCGATTCGTCTACCTCTTGGCCGCAATCCCGCTCCAGAACGTCTCCACACCCTCTCTCCAAAGCGAGCGAGGGAGTCCTGCCCAGTCCAGACCCTACCCCTCCACGCGCACCCTCTCCAAGTTGCGCCGTTACAAGTCGCACGGTGTGATCTGAAGATGTTATGAGTTAGCAACAAATATAAGCCGCCCCGCCCCGCCCCGCGGCGTAACTTTCTTCACAGAAGCAGCACTGCGCGGGGGCGGGGCGGGGGCGGGGGCGGGGGCGGCGCCTGCCGATGGCCCTTTATTAGTTCGGAGGGCGCGCCGGGGCGTGGGCGGAGTTGCCGAGTGAGGCGCGGCTTGACGCGGTGTGGGCTGGCGGAGTCGCCCTCCCGAGCTCACCGCTTTGTGCGCGGGCGGCCCGGGATCAATAGCCGGGCAAGTGCACGGGACGGACGTAATGACGGTTGCCAGGGGCGGGACACTGAGATGAGACAATTTCAAGTACTTGCGCAAAACACATTACAAATATTAATGGTAGTCAAAATACTACTTCCTCCAGTGCTTTACTTTTTCTAGTTTTAATTACGCAGGGGTATTTCATTTTAAAGGGTGAAAACCAGAACGGTATAAATGACGTTTAAAAAATACTGACAAATCTATTTAAGTAAATATCACTATAACGTCATAGTGATTTGTTTCATTATTAAAACCACACATCAATTGTTCATTAAAACTACGAAAATACATTACCACTGAAATATAGCCTAAAATAAACACATTTTTCTCAGAATTTATAAAATGTCACTAATACCGTACTGCTTTTCACCCATTCATTTTAGATTAATAATAATTGGAGTGTATAAAAAAGGAAAAAAAGTTATATTACATTTTAGAGCTAATATTATTAAAGATAGTCTTTCGATGACAAGGATTCCCAAAACTTCTTTTAAAAGAAGTGTCAGAAAAATAAATTTAGGAACATTTGCCTCAAAAATATAGGAATGAAAAGGAGAGGGTACACTAATTTTCTATCAAAATTACTTGGCATAACCTACGTATACTTTATCCGTGTGGAACTTTGAGGCTTTTGGTGTTGCATTTCGTGTAGTAATAGACTCAAGTTAGATTTTCTTTGACTCCAATTACATTAATGAGGCATTTTTGGTCAAAAATACACCATTGTCTTCTCAATGAGATAAACAAATATCTGTCATTTTAGTCACAAACGCTATTTTATTCCACAGCAACTTTTTGACGATTTATTAAAACGTGAAGAAGGTTGTGCTTACAGTGAATTGAAGCACTGAAGATATTTTTTTAAGTATTGCAGAAGTAAAAATCTTTTCCGAACACTTTTCGCATGGAAACGAAAGAGAATAATTGTAAACTGATACACTTGTGGCACATATTAAAACAGCTCTGCATTGCGCGCGATCCAGCTATCGCGCTCGTTCTGGCCAGCTGGCCGTCAGCATTGCAGTACACTCGCTGTTCGGTATTGACTCAAATGACAACCCGAGTTTTCTCATCTTCTCCTTACCTTGGAGTCATCGTCTTGATTGCCAGTACAAATTCGTGGAATTATTTATTGCTAATATGATGAGGAACGAACAGGTACGTTTTTATTTCAAAATTTCAACCTTGTATGTCTAATTGTCCTCTAATACAGAGCTATATAATTAATGAAAATAATATTTAGGTAAATTAGAAGGAATATGTTGGTGAAGAGATAGGATAGCGGAAGGCAGGGGGGGAGACAATGGGAAATGGGAATTTCAGAGATTGAGCGAGGGAAATAAGAATGAGGAAGTTAGTAGACAGGGATCAGAGAGATGAAAAAAGGGCGGAGATTCAAGAGAATGACGAAGCAAGGCGCACAGATTGGGCAAAAGAGGGATTAAGGCGATAGGGTAAGGAGAGTATGAGATGGAAGGCGAGTAGGAAAAAGCAGATTGGGGAAGCAGAAGAGAGGGATAAGGAGACGATAGACCGGCAAGTAATCGACAGGGAGGAGGGGCGCGGAGAGGTGAATGCCAGGGGGTGAGTGGAAGGCGGCATGGAACGAGAGTCGGGAATCCGAAGGCCGGGGAAGAGAGGCGGGGGCAAGTGGCAAGCAAGCGATAGGTGGTGTGGAGAGGAGCTGTGAGGTGGGGGCGGGGAGGAGGGGCGGGAGAAGGCCAATCCGGGAGGCGCGAGCCCGAAGAGGCGCTGTGGCGGGGCGTGAGGCGTGAGGCGGTCCCCGCCGGGCACAGCACGGCCTCTTCCGGGCAGCGACCGCGTGTTAATATTAAAGCGGGGCGGAGGGGGAGGGGGAGGGGGAGGGAGAGCTGGGCTATTAGGGCGCTCCCCGTGGGCACGGGCCGCCACACCTCGCGTCCCCAGGGGCGGGCGCCAGGCGCGACGCACAGCTGCCGGGGCAAGGGGCGGGGCGGGGAGGGGCGGCGTTGCAGGACGCGGTGACACGTGCCGTGATACCCAACGCCGTACGAATTCTCAGAGGGGCTGTGGGACTGTGAGCGCACACAGTATCGCAATAGAGAAGATTCAAAACTAACAGTAGCCTTAAGCTGGCTTTACACTTGCAAGAAAATGGCGAGAAATATTATTTCGCCAGAAAAGTTGCCAATGTAAACATTGCGGCAATAAATACTTCTGACGTAATGTTAACTCGTGTGTTTCCGTTCTCGGGAAGATATTACTGGCTGTTTCTGGGACTAACATTGGTTTGAAGTCTGAGCAAGATATTGCTGGAAGAAGCCAATGATGACCACGGTCACATGCGCAGGAAGTACGGTTAAGGTAATACACAGACGTAAGGTTTGCATTTTAATATGCGTTTTTTCGTAAAATGGGTGTGTGAAAAAGTTTACTACAATAGAAGAAGTATTAATAAATATTCTATACCGCCTGTGGTTGATTATCAAATGGTTCAAATTTTGATTCAGCTATAAATGCCGCCTGATTATTAATTTTTAAGTTAAAAAATTGAAAACTTTTTACCGAATTAGAAATTGCCCTTTTTTATAAAAGGAAAATTACTTTGCTCCCACGTGAATTAAAGTCCACGAAGCCGGTCCGGATGGCCGAAATCGCTAAGGCAGTAGTGTCGTAGCGATCTCGGACCGAAGAATCGCGGGTTTGAGTCTCGCCTCAAGCATGGTTGTATTGTGTTCGTCCTTTTGCCCCCCTATCATCACCATATCGTGTCATCCTCATAGTTACCATACCGTTACATGCAATAGTGGTCGCTAATGACCTAGTAGTTGATACGACTTTAAATAACAAACGAAAAGTCCACGGCACAGTTTGTTTTATGTAAAATATTGAGACTCTTCTCCCTAATCCGTAAAAACCTCATTTTACTGACTTGAAATTCAGTCACACGTCCTCACCAACCGTCGGCGTTACTTCATATCCTCATTTAGCACAATACGTGCGACCGCAACTCGCATCTTCTGCATTCCACTAGTTATGTGGGGAAGTGAGGTATAACATTACTTAAGATGACGCACCATTTTCCTCGTGACGTCACCAAACACGACAACAAAGATTTCTAATGTTCCTAAAACGATGGGCAATATCTTGAAGGAAAGATCTTGCTCAGATGTTTCCGACCATATATTGCCCCTCCTTGCTCCTGCTAGTGTAAAGATGTCCGCAAGAATCAGAAACAAATTGCTGACAAACTTTGCGGAACCATTGGTAGTGTAAGACCAGAATGAGGCACCATTAATTATAAAAGAAAATAATCGACAATATGGACAAATGGATTTTAATAAGTAAAATAAGATGTTACTTTTGAAGTCACAGAATCTCCTCATCAGCAAGAGAAGCTAGAAGATAAATTTTCTTCGAAATTATATACTTGGGATATGGATCTACAGTTTTGGAATGCCGCTTTTCAGCAGATGTAACGATTGAACCCCTGAATATTAACATAAAACAAAACCAAAAAGTACTCCGGATCACTCTTCACGAAAAATTCCCTCACGAGATATAACTTCTTAGTAGAGATTGAAGCTATAAATAAAAACTTTGTAGTGTGAGATGAATATAAGGAAATAAGAGAAAAACAGATAAATTTGAGTACCTGAAAAGTGTAAACTAAGATAATGTGACGACTTATGCTTTTAGGTTCAGGTATGTCAGGTATGGAAATCGACTGGAGGGTGAGGTTGAAGTGAAACGAAAGTATGATTTCTTGAACATCCTCTGTGACGTGATGCACTTTTGGGAGACTAGAAGTAAGCAGAGCAGGTTATTGGACCGTGGGACGGGCATTTAATCTCCACAAAGAAGAGTTAACAGTAACAATAGGACTAAGTATACTCGATATAAGTTATGTGTGAACGTTTTTCATAATATTTTTAAAAACTTATGTGTGCCTATAATTGAGCCATGTAGCAGAAACTAAAATTTGGATTTCTAGCTGTGCGTCCTCCATAACTAACAACTAATGACAGCCAGTCAGATTCCACTTCATGGCGTAAAGTATTTAATGGACAATGACTGTCTCTCTTCAAGTTGAAATTTTTTATTAAACCTTTTACAAAAAAAGTGTTACATAAAATTACAACAAATTCAAGGAAAATTAATTATAAATCTGGAATACAAGGGTATGAGTGTGTTAACGAAATAGATATTGATAATAATGTTTCTCTAATGAAGCATTTCATCATTAATGTGTGAGCAATACATCTTTAATGACTGAAAAATAAATCTTATTAATATTTTACAATAAAATAAGTATTTTCTGAAGATATAATTTAAATCACTGGCTTACTATATTTGTAGTAAATATTAATATATTTTTACAAACGGAAGAAATAAATTGATTGATTAGTGTTTCACTGAAATGTTTTTCAAGAATACATTCGGTAGAAAGAATGCCAATTCTGTAAGCCAATAATAAATAGCTTCGATTGCCGACGGTAATAGGATTTTGGACACTTTGGGAGACATTATCAATTTTTTCTGAAAAAATGTACCAATTTTTTGGAATTTTTTTACATTTAGCAGCAAAGTGCGCATATGAAAATGGCGCTAGCCCGATTATGGATAAATTCTCTGCATTTTCGACAATTACAAACGTTAAAATATTTTTGGGTTCTTCCTACAAATACAGCAGATCCTAATTTTTCAACGAAAATTTTCATAAAGTACAAAGTCCTTTTCAATTATATTCTTAATGTTATGTTTCAGTTCTACCGTTAGGGGGACAAAAAGCTGAGAAAATGTGAAAAACTAAACACATTAGAAAAATAATTAGTGCGATAAAGTCTATCATTCTGTTGCACCATTATTTTTAAATTAGCATTTTACGTTAGCATTTGAGCGAAGCATCTTTTGTAATTGTAATTTTGTAAATTTGTTGTTGATGAATATTGTGAAGAGAATCACGTGTAAAAAAATGTTTATCTGTATGCGGAGAATGAAAAATATAAACAGAGGTCCAAAAAGGAAATTTTGCATGAACCATCCTCTCCAAACTAATTGCAATTATTCAAATCTCATTATCAGAATACGCATTTATGTAATTGAAAGTCAAACATGTTAAAATAACTAACGCGGTCATTGCAATTTGAGCAGAAACAAGTTACATTTTTTGACACCTCTATATTTTGTTTGTTTTAGAAATTAATCATAGGATATGTTTTCTCTAGTAATAAAAATTGTGACAAGCTGTCAAACTCACAATATTGTCAATCAAATAACACACTACAATTTCACTAAGACATGTGTATTACAGGGCAAGAAGCAACATTATAATTATCAGTAATTATTTTTCTTTGGACGTGATAGGCAATAAACATCCCTTTCTACGTCCTCATATTATTACGTTTTTACTTTCCCGTATACGTACGTATATTCAGAGTAATATATGTAGTATAGAGAAAGTTATGTAATGCTGCGGAAAATTGATTTCCAGATTTTAACGGTAATACACGTTTTGGTATATAGCGAAAAAGTGTTTATTTTTCAAAACGTCCGTCCGTCTGGTGTATGTGAACAAGACTAGCGCCTAAACCATGCGAATGATTATTTCCAAATCGAAGAATCTCTTGTCCTTTTGGCCTGAGTCGGAGCTCTGAGAGTTTGAAAACCATTCATTAGTTTTTAGGGGAACTTTACGTGAAGTCCTCCGGACATTTTCAAAATTTTATAAAAAACGTCACCAAATGTTCTCTTTAAATTTATTTTATGACTGGAATAAAATACACTTATAAAAGTGGCATATGTCATATTTTCAAGGTTAAGTCTGAATTTTCGAAAATTTCAAAAGGGAAGAGTGTGTGGCAAGTTTGAATAGCTAGCAGAGACCAAAGGAAATAGAGAACTAACACGGGTAAGTCACTGCTATTCTGAAGCGCCACTAGTTAAATTATGAACTCAATGCCACTCCAGACGAAACTTGAAGCCTCTCTTTAGTGTTGTTATAGAAACACAACTAACCTACTTTCAATTGCGATTAGTTTACTCTTGAGCCAGCGAGGTTCAAGAATTGAAAAAAAGTTTACCTAGGCAATTTATTAGTTTCTCAAGTACGTTTGTACATGCGGAGTAACGAACTTAGAATAGAGAAAGATATGTAATGCTGCTGAAAATCGATTTCGAGATTTTAACGGAAATAAACGTTTTGGAGTTTCATGATGACGAAAACTGTTTTTTCAAAATGTCCTTAATGAAAATGAATGTTTGCAGTGCCTTTTGAGGAATGGATTAATTAGAATCCCACATGTATGAAATGATTGAATCCCACATGTATGAAATGAAGTTTGTACTATAATCATTCCATTATTTCTTGGTCTGACAGGCAGCTCTATGTATTCTGTGAATGTAATTGGGGTACTGAATTCTACAAAAAGCCATGGTAAAAGCACCGAGCTGAGGCCTAAAAATACCATGGGAAAATATGAAAGGAACCGGTCCGAAGTAGGTTTAGATTAGATTAGATTTATTAATAATTCTGCAATTAAGTTTGAGAACTTGGTGGCAGAATACACCAACTTAACTTTACTGAACTTAACAACTTTACAAAATCTACAAACTTTACAAATTATCGTGAACATTTCACCGTGCAATCTTTCATAGCACTCCACTTCACCACACTTCATTTCCACGCACTGCGAAACACCGAGCGGTAATGCCTTTCTTCCACAGTTGTTTCTCTCAGTTTCACGTCACAGCACTTCACGCCACTGCACTACACATAATTAATAATAATAATAATAACAAAAATAATATTAATAATAATAATACTTAATTACATAGAAGACATAGTTCCTTACACTGAATTTTATTAAATATATTTATAACATACATATCAACATTCAGGAAACTAATTTATTTTTAAATTTGCTCAGGCTTTGAGGAAAGGGATCAAAGATTGTCACAGGCAAACCGTTCCAGTCCCTAATAGTGCGATTAGCGAATGAAATTAATATAAATTGTGTTTTGTTTTTGTTGACTGTGTAGGGAACTTATTTTCTGGATGTTGTCTCATTTAAACGCGATAGTTAACACTTTTAATATAAATTTTTGGGTTCAGCAACACTGCATTTTGTTAATTTTAAAACAAGGTTCCATAAAAATTTGTTGCATGCAAATAATAATAATAATAATAATAATAATAATAGTAATAGTAGTAATAATAATAACAATGGGTATTCTTGAATGGTCCACAACCGACCTAGAGGAATTGGAGAGACTTGTAAGAGTTCAAATGACTCGCTTCGGTTGTCACCATCCTAAAAATGCGATACAGAGGGTCACACTGCCTCGACAAATGGGAGGGCGTGGTATTGTGAAGTTCACGAATCTCCATGCCAAACAGATAATAGCCATGAGGAAGTATTTTGCAGAAAAGGCAGGTACTTCTCGGCTCCACAATGTACTTATGCAGGCAGATGACAATTACACGCCCCTAAAACAAGATATGCAAGTTCATCAGCTCTCTTTGCAGCAAGAGATCGATTCCTGGAAACAGAAAGCACTCCACGGTGCATATCCTGCTACAGTAGCCAATCCAAATGTCGACCAAGAAATGTCGTACAAATGGCTCAGTATAGGATATTTGTACCCTGAGACCGAAGGTTTCATGATAGCAATACAAGATCAGGTGATTCCCACAAAGAATTACCTAAAATATATCATCAAAGACCCCGGAATACTAACTGATGAATGTCGCATGTGTGGTCGAGATCATGAAACCATTCAGCATATTATATCAGGCTGTAGCTGTCAGTAAGTGAGCCACATCATCCATTCCAAACTAGCTAAAAAACACAGGCTACCTCAGAAAGTGGATGCACCATACTAGCAGTATCATCCAGAAGCGGTACTCGAAAATGAGACACATACGTTATACTGGGACCGCAGTATTCTGATAGACAGGACAATTCAGCACAACAGACCTGATATTACTCTTTAGGACAAATCTGCAAAGAAAGTTTGGTTGCAGTCGTCAATACCAGCAAGATGATGATAACATTCCAGACTAAAATCGACAAATACAGAGATCTAGTATTTGCCGTAAAAGAACAATGGCGAGTGTCAGAAGTGAAAACTATCCCAATTGTACTATCAGCAACTGGCGTGATACCAAAAACTCTCTGCAGTACGCTGGAAGAACTCTGATTGGAGAAGAGCATTATCATCGGCCTCCAGAAGTCGGTTATAATCAGTGCCTGATCACTAGTCAGGAGATTCATGGGAGGACATGTTGGGTTTTGAAAGCTCATTCTTGAAATTGTATTCGTTATTAGAATTTGAAAACTGTTATTTTATGTGTTAGAATGCCTTAATTTGTTTTGTAGATTTTAAATATGTCTGTGTTACCATGCTTTGATATTGTTTCTGTGTGGTATCCATGTGAAACCAAAAACTTCGAGAATAACCAAAATAATAATAATAATAATAATAATAATAATAATAATAATAATAATAATAATAATAATAATGTTTGAAATGCCTTTAAGGTGTTCCCATGTGTTTCTATAGATAGCATTTGCAGTATATCTCTAGAGATACTGCACAGCTTTTTTCAAACTACTTGTTTTACGGAAAGTGTCAATCAATTTTGCCGGGTTAGAAGACAACCCTAATCTTAGACTTAATTTTTCGCCTTGGACTTTCAAGAGAGGACATACTGCTTAAGTTTTTCTCAAAACTAAATTCGTTTGAATTTCAGAAAACGAAAAATCCGTCAGGAGGAAATAAAATCCGTCAGGAGTTTAAGATGTAAAATAACATAAATTTTCTGTAATACGAATTAAGTACGTTTCTTCAACTCTACTTTCAAAATATTTTCTTTCATTACCAACGTATAAAGCATTTCGATTCTAAACATCTTTGATCTTTTGAATAACCATCCAGCGTTCATACAGAATTGAATCCTTTGTTTACATTTTCATTTCATTCGGCATTGAGCTCTCGATCGTTCTGCGAATGAGAAACCAAATATTCAAAATCATCATTTTCGTCTTGATGAGCGCTCCTGGCGGAGTACAGGCACGCGCGTTCAGCGGTGATTAAAATTAACTTGCACAGCTTGTAACTTCCCAGTGCTATTACTAAATTCCCTTTTGCGCTTGCGGTTTGACGGACACAAAGCCAAACAACGTCATTTATTTCGGCGCTGTCGAAACCGGAAAAGAGAAAAGTGCGCGCGGCAACGCTTTTATGTGACGCCGCCGCGCCGCCCGGACGGGCCGCCGCCGGGCCGACTGTTCCGGTGGCGCAATTAGAGTCCCGTGTATTTACTCACACACTCGCGCACACTCGGGCCCACATATTAATACATGGCTAAACAAATAAACACAATGGCATTAATATGCAAGCGGGACACCGCGGGATAAACCCAATTATATAGCTGGCCGTCAATTACAGACGAGGTCTGGCCGGGTTGTGGGGGCGGGGGCAGGGTAAGGGCGGGACGACGCGGGGACGGGGACGAATGCGTGGCAGAGAGCGCAGACGAGAGGGCAGGGATATGAGCGTGATGAGTACCGTTGGCCCTACCGTTGGCGCAGCGGTGCGGCAGAATCCGACCTGTGTCTAGGTTCACTCGCTCCTGGCGAGTTTTGTTCGTTGAAGGAAGTGCGTGTGAGGATGAGGTGGGTGGTCTGGAGCCGTTCATATACCCCCCCCCCACACACACACACCCGTTTTCAGTGAAGGTCAACTGTCCGGAAAACGTTAAAGTACACTCACCACCTTACTCGTACCGGCCGCAAAATGGCGCCTACTGCCTTGCTTTGACGTGAAGTTGGACGCATGGAGTGATGCTACTTCCAAACCGGTATGATTGATTGGCTTAATAATTTTTGTATTTTCGAGTATGTGAATAGCAGTGATCATTAGTACCGTAAATGTAGTGCATGCTACATCTCCGGATGTGGCAGTGTTCTTTCCTCGCTAGAGAATGAGTTACGGTGCCGACATACATTGTGGGTTTTCTCCCCTCTTATTATCTTCGCCAGCCGGGCTCTGTCTTCGCCGCCACTAGCTCCACGCCCTCGATTGGTCTCCCGGGGTGTGAGGTAGTGCACCGCATGGAACTGAGTTCGTGTAAGGGGGTGGAGGAGCTCAGATGAGGAAGGGAATATCGCGCGGGCCTCGAGTTGTTTGTGGGGGTTACTGCTCCGGCATCATATACATTAAGGCTCTAAAGAAAACGATTTTATGTCCCTCCTAATCGGCTCCCAGGGAACACTTTTAAACAAGTGAGGTATCAAAAAATAATGGAATTGGAGGTGACTATGTTTTGAATGGATAGAAGCTTTCCTTTATTAATAAAAAGCTACGAAATTTGCGTTGTTTGAAATGCACGGATAGAATGGAAACGGGAAATAGCGTCATGCGCAACTTGGCTTCTCTGTAACCGAAATCCTAGTTTTGGCGAAAATCCGTCGCTGTTGGTTCACAAAAGTAAAATGGAAACCTTTTCGCGTATGTGGCTTTTTTTTCAAAATACAAGGAATTGTAATATTTAAAAAACGACTAATTTCCAATATTCTACCAGAAAGGACTCATATACATGTCTAATACCTTCTGTACCAGTCTTCTGTACCCATAACATTATAAGTATAGTGTTCGAAAAAATTTGCATGAAGAAATAAATGTGCGAACGTTTTTGAATGGGTCTGAATACCATAAAATTAACTGTGAGAAACGCGATTTTGCTTCTGTTTACGTTTCTCCAGGGAGAAAAATGTGGAATATTTTAATCTAATGCAAAGCATTGTCAACGAATGGTAAAATTACCCACGTGATCAGGGAATTGAAACCACTAGTCTGCTAGTAATGAGCAATCACTACGACAGTGAGCCATTCATTCACTACTTTGAAATCCTTTGTAACCACATTTTCCATTAACGATAATTGATCATATCATTACACAAAAGCTTCAAAATATTACTGTTCCATGGGAAATTACAAATGCCAAGAAAATATTTACTTCTGATAAATCGGGAAAATATTAAATACACTTTTTCAGAGAATGTTGGCCTTATGATAACAGTTTTGAGACTTTTTAGATAGCATTCAGTCGCTAGTCACGGTCGTCTACCTCCATCAAACTCTTGAAATAGGAAATATCAACCGCCAATGATTAGGATTCCACAGGTGTAAGCTTTTTTCAAATTTAAAAATCAAAATTAATGCCGCAAATTGCTTTACTTTTAGTTGCAATTAAATTTTTATAAGCATAAATTAATCTTTTAAATTACAATAAAGATTTAGTTTTTTAATTTTTGGTGAGACAAATTATTTGATGTACCCATATTTGGGCACTTGCATCAAGGTTTGAAGAAGATAATTCGCGACGTCCGCATACTCTCTTCGGGGAAAACATTTTTGTATTCAGATAATTCATATCTCAAACTTTTTCAGGACAATAAAACACAACATTATTCCAAGTAAACATTTAATTCAAGATGATATATGTATTTCTGTTCAAGTTTGCGGTGTCTGGTAAATATCAGAAGACAGCATTCCGTTATACTTTAAGTCTTCGAATTTCGTTGACCCCATGCTCCCAGAAAAAAACGCATTGAATAGACTAAGAGGAGACTCCCTCTTTTTGAAGCAGGGCGGGCAGGGTGAGGGTGGTACATAGCTGAAGCAGCAGTCACCTCCCCCTAGACCCGCGCACCCATCTAGGGCTCCCGAGGGAAACGGGCCTGAATGCCCAATGCCCTGAGCCCCACGCGTCGTGCGCCTCGCTTCACGCGACTGACACTGCGGGCGATCACTGATGACATGAGCGATGAATTTCTAATTACACTATTGATCAGACCACGATTGCCATTAACTCTCGAATACACGATTTTCTATCCCTAATGACAAATTATCACCGGCTTTTGATTCGTATTTAAGTCACAAACTGTATTTATGAATATTTTATTCCATAATTTCGAAAATCACGAGAGGATGCTCGGGAACGACGAATCATCACAGTGAAGGTAAAATAGCGTGCCAAACAGGTAAAGCCTCGAAGGTAGATTGGTTATTCTTTTTTATTGATAGTTATTAGTTTTGTGTGTAAGTATATTGTTTATTTCCTTGATCGGTTTCGTTAAATATGGATCTATTGAAAATAATTTTACTTCAATTACATTTAAATAACAAAACCGGCAAATGTCACGAGTTTGTACTCTCATATACATTTTAATGACATATTCCTTGCAGATAAATTTATTTATATTAAGAGCAAATAATAGCAATTTTGTGAGATAATTTAATCAACATTTTAAAGGAGGAAATAGTGTATATGGTATTTCGACCCGAAGGGGAAAAATAGTATTTATTTTCGGTACATTTACTCAATTTTACTGTATCTTTTTCGGTGAAATGCTTGCAAAGAGAATGTTAAGAGTGTTATTAAAAAGGAATAATTTTTTACCTTATTACCTGTACCTATTTTACCTGTTCACTTCTCGAAGATTCGTATTATATATATACGAATTAAAATATACATATCAATGAAAATTTTTAATCAACGTTACAAGCCATGTATTTTAACAATCAATTTACATCACATCTATAAATCAAAAATATAGAAAATAAATACTCAATCAAGAGTCAATTACATAATATTGGTTGTATAAGTAGTACATATGACTGTAAATGTGTAAGTAAGGGGAGAGGATAGGACAAGGTATAGGAAGGAAAGATTGCGCGTGGTTCGTGGTACCTTTGTTTGGGTTCGCCCGATGTTGATCGAAGAAACAACGCAAAACTATCGTTCAGAGCACCCTATCGCTGGAAGAATTCTTCTCCAGACGGCTGAATTCGAACTACCTACCTACCTAGCTAGTGTGGATAACCCTGCTACAATCGAGACTCCAACCGATGGATCTCCCGTTCAGAGGGGCTGCAGTGACAAATTATTGCCCTGAGCCACGTAGGCCGTCCGATTTGGTGGAGATAGATAGCAATTGATACGTAAGGTCGCGCGCTGTCCACGGGTGGAACTACAGATGCTGGTAGGTTCGGAATACATTCAATTCTTAACTTTGTATATAACGCCCGAGGTATTTTTCCTTCCAATATTGTAATTGACTGAAATTTACGGTTTATGAAAATATGTTATATACTCCAAGAAAACAGAAATATGGTCAAGTCAGTACATACGTTGAAACACTGTTTAACTGTACACGATGCCACCACCAAGTCACGCATGTGTGCACTGGTGGGTTGAGTCTACGACTAGTTGGCTACACATGAGAAACTTAGCATGCTAGAGGCAGTGTTCCAAGATAAATACATTGGAAGAGGAGTCGTAAGTGGAAATTGCAGTTTAACATATGAGACTTCAACAACAGTGAAATACCTGTCTTTCAACAAGCTTGGGTGGAAGGATATTGCGTTGTCGTAGTGTTGCTCGTGAGGTGGAGGCCTTCACGACGCTATTGCTGACAAGCCTCACAGTGCATGGAAGGTGGTACAGGCGAACCACACACAGCCGATGAAATATTTTGAAGAGTATTACCAGAGACGACAACGATTTCTATTTAGGCAATTTTCTTTTATTAAATCAACCTTAAACTGCTTATAATGAATTTCTTATTCCTGTCACAGTATTGGTTAATATAACATAATTCCCACGACTTACGGAGTAACCACTGTACAAAAGCATCATTATAGTTTGCCAATGGATTGTAATAAACTAACGAAAATGATGCTTAAAATTATTATCACCTCTTACACAAATCATTTGTTGTAGCCTATCAAGTCCTTATAATCGCCGTATTTCAATATGAATTAACTTTTCCTACCACAGAATTGGTATATGCAACATAGCACGACTTACGGAATAACCTCTGCATGAGATTGCGTATATGAGTACATTTTGGTTTGTCAATGGATCGTGATAAACTTCAGAAAATCACGCTCAAAATTATTGTTACCTCTCCCAAATCGTTTATTGTAGTATAATAAGCCCCTCTAATTGCCGAATCTCTATGTGAAATTGGTTCTATCTCAGTATTGGCTGATATAACAGTTGCCACGACTTGATGGAATAATCTCTCAATAAGAACACATGCATGTGTGCATTTTGGTTGGTCAATTAATCGTGATAAACCATGGAAAACTACGATCAAAATTATTTGATCCCGGTGTATAAGCTGATAAGTCATGAAAACTTAATTTTACAGGACAGCAAAAAACAGCTGTCAACTGAAGTAAATCAAGGAATAATGTTATCATTATTCCCTGATCAAACAACGTTGATTTTTAAACGAAATTATTTGTGTATAGGTTTCATTTGAATATCTCTAATTTACAGTATCAGTTACAGTTTTTTTGCTCTCCTGTGAAATTAAGTTTTCATGACTTATCTACTTATACGTCGGAGTCAAAGAATCAATGTTACCTCTCAACAAAATCATTTGTTGCAGCGTAATAAGCCCCTCTAATCGCCGCAACGCGATGTGGGCGCCTGGGGCAGGTGCGTGGGCGCGGGGGTGGGGGAGGGTGGAGGCGGGGGGGGGGGGGGCAGCGAGTGTCGCGTGCCGCGTCGGCGCACGCGAGCGGAGACGGGCGCTTAAGTGCGGAGCGTTCGTGCCCCGGCGCGTTCCGTGACGGCCGAGCGGCGGCGGCAGCGGCGGCGCAATCTTCCCATTAGGGCCCCCGGCCGCCACGCCCCCCTCCGCCCCCGCCCCCGCCGCCGCGACGGAGCAATAGAGCGAGCTGCGGAAAGCAACACGTGGCAACAAAGGCGCTTCGCGCCGCGCCGCAGGGGTGTGACGCGAGGGGGAGGCGGCAAGTGGGGAAGGTGGGGGGAGAGGCGGAGGCAAAGTGCTCGTGTGGAGTGGGGGAGTGGGGGAAGAAGAAATGAAAGATGACGAAGATGAGAATTTACGAAGTAGTGGGGGAACTTCAAGGGGCTGGCAACCAGATAGCAGATTATTCGACATCGTCGAAAATGAGAAGAGATCAACATTTTTACGTTTCTCGAAACCACCACTTTCAGTTTAACCTCTTAGCAGCGAATGACAGTTTCGATTTCTTTATGAGATTATTAGTTGGTTACATTTCCTCTTATGAACCAATTTTACAGATATTTCATTATATTTGTATTCAGAAAATTGTATTTTTCACTTAAACATTTATTACTACGCAATACATTAAATTACAATCTGATTACTTTAGCTCTATATACTTCGTATCTTTTTGTTTGTTTATTTAAGGTCGCACTAACTACGAGATCAGTAGCGACCCCTATTGATTTCACGTTTGGTGTATCTAAATGAAATGATATTGCGATGATGAGGGCTGTAAGGACGAACGCAAGTACAGCCATGCCCGAGGCGGGACTCGATCCTTCGGCATGAGATCGCTACGGCACTACAGCCTTAACGACCTCGGCCCCGGATGGGCTTCGAATTTGTAGACCGAGCTGTGAAATGTAGGCGACAAGGGCGCGCCGCGTGTAAGTTGAGAATAAGGAGCTCGTGTTGCGTGGCGCGATACTGTTGGAGGACTAAACTAAGAATCCAAGGCAGGCGCGTGTGACATGATTAGACGTTGTAGAACGCAAATGCACTGCGATTCTACTTCATATTCGTAAATGATACCGACCCTTCGGAAGATGAGTGACGTTGTTCATAACTTGGGAGCCTCGGATCGTGAGTGAAATATATTTAAAATGTTGTTGTGTTGAACATGTAACTTTTTATTTAGCTTTCGCTTGATATTTAAGTTTTACTACACGACATTCACTTTGAAATTATTTATTTTATAATAAATATTGAACAACGACCTAGTCAACGCTTTCCGGCAACATAGAATCACTGATGAGAAAGCATACTATGAATTCACTACACTCACGAATGACATATTTCAGCATGTTCAGTGATTTCCAGAAACACTATTATTCAAATGCATGTCACTGTATTACTCAGAAATTAACGCTATGAAAGCGTTAATAAGAGACCCCCATGAGATTGCGTCTTGCCATAATTTGAAAATCTCTGCCGCCTGGATCTTACAGATATATTGTGTGTGTACTCTCAAGTTCAGCGACTCCCCCATCTGAAAGGTAATACTTGAGAGAATATGCGCGCGAGGGACCCGAGGCAGTAAGAACAAAAACCCATGGACAGCTATGGGCATACACATTCAGCAAGCAGCCCGAGGCGCGAATACACGCGAGCAGCCACAGCCACACGTTGGAAGGGCAGCTGCAAATATATAAAGTATTTTTTGTAACAACGACTCGGCAAGCAAAGAACAAAGATTGTATTAATATAGATGATATCAATAAAGTGTAGGAAGAAATAGCGCATGCAATAGATTTGGAAAGCAAACAAGACATTCCTTTTATTATAACATAACTGTTTTCGAAGCTCATGACTCCCAAAGCGCTCTTGTACTTTCTACGCACTTACTAGAACTCCACTATTTCCAAAGGTCACACCATAAATGCACTCACTTCGTGTATGACTTTCATAACCTAAACTTAAGATTTTTTCTTCAAATGCGGATTTTCGGCCAGAAACATCAAGCGTGGTTTCGACAGCGCTATTTTTCCAACTGTCCGCTGCCGCTTCTTGAGCCTGCCGCGCTGCGCCTGTCGCATCGCGTCCTACTTGTATCCTTATACTGAGTGCCCAGACCAAGCAGCAAAAACAACGGGATCCTAAGCTACGTGTTCTCAACAACAGGCAGCAAGAAACCTCGTTTTAGTTTAGTTGATTGATTAGTTGTACCAAGAGTGTCAACTGCTAAGGCCATTGGTCACGTAAATGTAGTGCATGTTTTTTTATCGCTGGAGGTGGCAGCGATCTTCCTCCGCTGATTGGTGTCTCGTCAGCTAGCAGGGGTTTTCCACAGCCAGGTCTCTCCCACCTCCCTAGTTGGGACAAGGTCTGACCTTCAGACTGGTCTCCCGACATACATGGTAGTATAGTGCATGTAATTGCAAGTGCTTGTTAACTAAGGGGAAAGCATAGGGCAGGAAAGAGGAAGGTAAAATCGCGCGCGGTACGTGGCTCGTTTGTCAAGGTACCGCTGGTATTCACCAGGCATTGATAGGAGAAACCACGGAAAACTTCCGATCATAGCGGCCGCCAGAATTCTTCTCCAGACAGCGGGTGATTTCTACCAAACAAGCAAGTGTCGAAAATACTGTCACCGTCGGGATTCGAATCTTAGGAGCTCCCGCTGGGAGGCACTGCACTGACATCGATTGATGCCCGGCGCCACAAAGCGGATGAGAGCTTTGTTCTTGCAGTTTTTTAAGAAACCCCGTTACGAAGATATAGGCAATTCTTTGTTGGTACGCTGCTCCCTCACCATTCTAACCTGTGCCGCCGAGCGCCCTCGCTATGTCGCGGGTCGTAAAGCTCGCTGCAAATACTTTTTCAGTAGCAATGAAAGTGTGCTACTGAACGCGCAGAAAAAGAACGCTGACCTTGCAGCAGTGTGCAGTTCCGTCAATGGAAGTCACTTCGAACATATGAGGTACATAAATGGAAGTTGTGCCAGGATAGGGAATAAATCAACAGATTTTCAAGTGGTAGGTGGGAATATCTTGCTTTTAATTGAGCAAAGACGTTAACTTTTTTCTGAATTAGAAATTCTATGCGTACGGTAGTCGAGTCATTTGGATTTGTGAGTTAATACTATTTGTGTTGCTTTTCGCTAAGCCCATAGAGTAATTGGATTTACTAAAACTATTGTTTTTTTTATTTTGAAGTTCATATACAAATTTTAATACTCGTAAACTAATGCTATGATATGTAACTATGGGTTGACAGGCCGTTTATGCGTCACATCTAATAACTGAAGACAGAAATATAATGTACAGTTAACGCAGTAACAGAACAAAAGATTAATTATTATTTATTGATTTGCATTATTCACTTGTTTATTTTAACTTATTTCCACAGCCTCTAATAATACTTTTCCTTTCCCACGTCTTGAATACCACGAATTTTGCAATGAAATCCCTTTTAGTTTCAATTATGTTCTATTTTCTTTACCCAATGTCGGTGTAACGAAACAACGACGAATCGTAGAGTTTCCGCTCAGTAGAATGTCAGCAAGATCGTTGATGAAATGACCTTGAGCACTTTTATTTTTCCAACACACTTACTTTTCCCGTACAATTTTGTACCTACAAAAGGTAATAATTAAGCCTGAAGTATTTGAATTCTTTTAGTGTCTAAACATGAAAATGTAAAAAATTATTTTAAGGACATGGCAAAACCGCATTGATATAAAATGTTCGACTTGCTATTCCCAGCATGTTTCTTTGTGGTTTGGAACGTTCTGTACGGCTGCTGCTGCGCGGACCGCCACTGGGCCACTGAGCGCGCCCCACAAGACGACGCGTCTCCGTCCTGTCATTACTCCGCCACAACGAAGCTCGAAAGTGAAAGAGCCTTTCTGTTTGACGAAAAGACGACGGTCCGGAATGGGAACGGGACGGGGCAGTACACGAGAGGATGCATTTGCTGCACTGAGCAATTCTCAGTTCGATGTTACGACAACTAACAAGTCGTCAAAATCAAACAAATCATCGACATTCGACTTCTCCAGAAACGCGAACGCTATACTAAAAATAGATAATACTATGTAATTACTGACTGACGTACAACACGTTTTTTTTTGTTTTGGAACGGAATAAGGAACATTGTGGTATCTGCGAGGGCTCTTGGCTGTCCGGGTGACGCAGAGTCGAAGGCTATGGTGCCGACGTTTTGTTGTGGTCTTCTTCAGGACTGGTCTTCTGGACGCACGGACAAGACACATCAATACCATCTAATATGTAGAAAGCAATGTGTGTTTGTTGGTTCGTACTTAATGCGCTGCCGTCTCGCTCAGAGGAACAGGGACGGAGAGAGAAAGGGAGAGGGAAGAAGAAGGAGAGAGATGTAGGTCAGGACAACGTCTGCCGGGTTCCGCTAGTAAAATATAAAAATGGAGCAAACAAAAATAGTTGTAAAAACTTAATGTTTTTTCTGTGATCATGTTTGTGCCTTCCTCTTTCATTGTCTCCAAATTTCTAGTGATTACTTTTTATTTCCCTCTTTTTTGATTTCCATATCTTATTTTCTTCGTCTGTTTATTTCTCTCTCTCTCCCTCCCTCTCTCGTTCTCTCCCTCCCTCTCTCGTTCTCTCCCTCCCTCTCTCGTTCTCTCCCTCCCTCTCTCGTTCTCTCCCTCCCTCTCTCGTTCTCTCCCTCCCTCTCTCGTTCTCTCCCTCCCTCTCTCGTTCTCTCCCTCCCTCTCTCGTTCTCTCCCTCCCTCTCTCGTTCTCTCCCTCCCTCTCTCGTTCTCTCCCTCCCTCTCTCGTTCTCTCCCTCCCTCTCTCGTTCTCTCCCTCCCTCTCTCGTTCTCTCCCTCCCTCTCTCGTTCTCTCCCTCCCTCTCTCGTTCTCTCGTCGTACAGGGAGATGTGAACATGACGCATAAAAGCACAGTGTAATTCCCTGCAGCGACAGGCGTCTAGCGAGCACTTAGCCCATAGATGTTTGCTCTGTTTAATAGATGGAGTGGTCGCATAGAGTGTATAGAAGCTGAAAGCCAGATAGTCGGCAGCTCTGAGGTGAGGAAACAGAGATTATTTACTCCGTGTGCCTTGTACAGAGATAACAGAGTAAAGCTTTAACTTATAATTGTGTGTACACTTCGACCATTAATTCGAATTTTTAATGAGCAGGAGCGCTAATGAATAAATTTCATTTGATATAATGATTTCTATAACAGATAATTAGGCAATTAAATGAGTGTAGAATTAAATTTTTCAAATTAAAGATAAAAAGAAAAGTTAAATATAAAATCATATATATGGAGATTAAATAATGTTGATGACAGCAATAATTCACCTTTCTGAATATTCATGATTTTATCACATTTTGTAATATTTTTGTTTGCAGGTGCACTTCACGATGATCTGAGAATGGACACGTATATCCTTACTCATTAACTTTAACAAAAAAGAGTTACTGTTCTCATTTATTAGATTCCAAGAAAGCTACAAAATGCTTATCAACGTCCTCTAACAACTTTAGAAATGACACAATATTACATAGAATTCAGAAAGTAGAGAAACTGTTGCGGATATGCAAGATGACAGAAAAGGAGGGAAATAAACGCATTTTGAGATTAGGAACTAAGAAAATAGAACCGTTGCTAATTTTGAAATGAATGGATTTTTGATTTGATTTGTTTTGTTAAGGAACAGTAAAAACTGTATGTGACGTACGAGGGGGAAAAGGAGAGTTCCACTGAAGAACTCGGTCAATAGATCAGGGAAATGTGACGAAAACCTGATCGACATGGGGATCATTGACCCAGAAGCTGAAATAATTCTTTGTTACAGGTATTTAAATAATACCTTTAATAATAAATATTTAAAAAATATGTAACACAAATGTAAACTAATGGAATGTACATCATTGCCAAAGTACATATTATTTTTTTAAATAAAAATGTCAGATGATGGCTAACAGAGATAGTCAAAAGTGACATCACCAATATAATCTTAACAACTTCAATTACAGAAGAAGTAAAAGTGAATGTTTATGATATAAATTAACTCTCTTTAATATATCATTCATTTAATTTAATTATAATTATCGTTTTAATTATAATTTAATATTAAAAATAATTTTGTAAATTCTATTATTCAATGTACGATTATTTGAAATTCTATTTTCAGCTATTTGGCCACTCTGGGTATGAAGTTACAATCTAACAACGTCCCGATAGGGCGTGAAGTTCACAGAATAACCTCTCATTGGAAGGTGGTGTTTCTTCTCGTAAACGAGTGTGTCTTCTAAAACAAGGTGATATCAAAAACCAGGATATAGTGGATGTGAGTAATCCATTTAAATTTTGCATGTCTGGTATTAATATAAGGAAAGGTGAAAAGTGCTTCAAGACCGACATTCAAATCTAAAAAAGAAATATTTCTTGTCTTACAAAATTTCCTTGTCTGAGTAATGTGCAAACACGTTAGTAAAATGTGCAACATCGTAATGTTCGTGAAATTAGTATTACTGTGTGGCACTCATTCCCTTTTCAACAATGTTTGAGTGAACAACGCAGAAATAATTAATTGTCCTGGCAAAATTAAGTTTCTGCATGTATAATTCCTAAAGAATACAATTATTTAGGCTCTCATTCATAAAATTATAACGTAGTCGAGAAAAAAATCTTCAAAACTGTTCGTTAGTGTGATCTTTTGTAATATTTGGTGCAAGGGAAAATTATAACTGCACAAAAAATGAAGAGGTTTAAATATTTGGAAAATAAGACATTTGTTCACTTTTAGACCCATCTAACAAACATGACGGGTCACTATTAAATACTATCTCATGCTAACAAAGAACGGAATTGATCATTCCTTTTTCGAATTCAGCTACATTTACCCAGGGTCGAATTTAAATTGTATGATATCGAAGCACGAAATTCTAATGGGGTACCCCTTCAGAAAAAGTTTTTTCTCACTAATCTTTTCTTACTAATGGTATTAACAATGCTGCAAGATCTACCACTCCAGAACACAATCAATTGAATCTTGTGAGTTGTGGAAGCATTGTATACAGAAAACAGAAAAGAAGAGTTGCGCAGGGCAAAATTGCATCAACAAATCATTTGCAGTTCGAAGAAAATTCTCTAAATGTGATGTTAGTTTGTATAGAATACTGGAATTGGACATTGCAAAAATTTAGAATATTTTCGTAGCTAACGAGGAAAACTCAAAACGAATGAAATGTACTACACATCTTTATCTGTTACATGTCATGACGTTAAATTAATTCTGCAAATTTGGTTTAAATAATTTAGGTGTTGTACACTGCAATACATGTAATAAATAATTTAAATCAGTAACAGTCAATGTACGATCTTAAATAATGTTTGTGCAATGATGGGTTAAGCCGATAAGTAGCAAGTAATCAAGGGAACCTTATTTAATGTTTTCAGCATTGAGTCGTTCAATATCTTTTGTAATACTGTCTTATTTGAAAAAAACTACAAAAACATATAAACATGAAATATTGTTTCTCATTTGTTTTTATTGTTCTTATCGGACAATAAATAACTGTTATATTAATAAAGTACACCGGCCGTTAAGTGTGCATTTTTGTTCCTCTAGAAGCGTTGAGTTGATATAACAGTGCAGTATTACGAAAATTAAATATCCATTATCTATATGTGACGATTCTTGACTCTAAATTTACTTATTTCATCAGGAATATCTGATAAATGGAGCTGCAGACAATTTTCAGAATTTGTTATTAGCCTAGTCCTCTTTTGTATACTTAGTCAATTTGTCAAACTATTTTAACATTACAAATAATGTCTCCTTTTCAACACTACATTTCTTCCTCAAATAACACGCCTTGAAATACATTTTTTACATTATTCTCTGTAGGCGTTTTTACAAATGATAAACAAAAGGCATGTGCCAACACACGCGTAGCACCATAATCAGAGATTCTCTCGGAGACGGCAAAGCTCGCAATCTGGTCGGCTCGCGGAGCGGCCGGGGGCGTGGCAGGTGCGCAAGTGTGGGCGTAGCGGGGGGGTTGGAGGGGGGCCGGTCGCTGTGTGTGGAGCATGCGGTGGAGGCTGCGGCGGGACAGAGAGAAGGGGTGGGGTTGAGGGGGCCGGGTGGGGCGTGGGTGGGTGAGAGGGCAGGAGCGGCGCCGGGGCAGGGGAAGGCGAAAGAGGAAGAGGTTGAGGTTGAGGGCGGGCGGAGGCGTGTCTCCGCGGTCGGATGTTTTCCCTGAGCGCCGCTGCGCCGCGCGCGCCGCGCCGCGCCGGCCTCCTCCGCGGAAGCGGAAGTTCTGTCTAAACACGGCGCGTGTTTGGCCGGGCCCTCTACCGCCGCCGCGCCGTCCCCGGAGGCGTATGGCAGCGCCGTGGGCGCGAGTTGGCGCACCACTTCTCTCACTCCAAGCCAGTCTGTGCCCGCCACACCCCCTTCCCCGCTCCCGCCGGCGCGCCGACTACCCCCGCTGGTCCGCTCCCTCGCCCACGCCCGTCCCCACGCCCGTCCCCACGCCCGTCCCCACGCCCGTTTCCCACGCCCGCTCCCACGCCCGCTCCCACGCCCGCTCCCACGCCCGCTCCCACGCCCGCTCCCACGCCCGCTTCCACGCCCGCTCCCACGCCCGCTCCCACGCCCGCTCCCACGCCCGCTCCCACGCCCGCTCCCACGCCCGCTCCCACGCCCGCTCCCACGCCCGCTCCCACGCCCGCTCCCACGCGCACGCCCGCTCTCCGTCGACGCTCCGTCGACCGTGCCCCACCTCATCTCTCGTCTCCGCTGGCCAACAATGCCTCGCGCGTGGTCATAGACTCAGCCGCTAGAAGCGCCACCTCCACGTTTTACACGTGTCTCCCGATTGGCTTCCAGTTGGGCGCCCGCTGCTCCTCTCCACTCCCTCCGCACGGCGCGCCCTCACTTTTCCCTCTCCGTTCCTCGCTTTGCCCCTCGGAATGTCACGTCTAGCGCCGCCTCCGCTCTATCACGCACCGAACCTGCGCTGCCTAGGTTACACATTAAGCGCGGACAGTCTCTAAATGAAGACAAACCCGTCACATAGCATATTTTCTAATAAACAAAATAAGTCAAACAAACATTTGCTTTTTCTTAACACTAGGATGCATACGCAGGGCGTCCGAGGACTTGACGTCTTTTATTTCGCTTTTGACTCCGCACAGCAGCATTTATAAGACCTTGCCCTCCGTGTAATCTTTTTTTTATCTTTCTACTTTCATTTAAGTCTCTGGAAAAGGAAAAAATCTCAGAAGTTACATAGTTAGATCCTGAAATCTGATTTTATGAGCTGCCCGTGCAGAGCTTTTAAGACCATATTAATAGTTATTTAAATAAATAATCATTCGTTGAACATTAAGAATTGACTTTTATGGAAATTATGTTATCAAATTATGAAATGTTTTTATGAAATTATGTTATCAATAATAAACAATATTATGCACACTTTATCGAGAGCGTATCATTCAGGCATTTAGAGGCGGTGCATATACATTCATATACTTTCGCTGGTCAATGGATCCTAGGGTTAATATTAATTGTTAATTAAAATCTTTATTGGAATGGTAAGTGACGTTCCAGTGTAATTTGCAACAGTAGTGCGTCATCGCGTATATGCAGATGTAAACTGAGTGAATATTTACTCGCCAGTTACGAACAGGCCAAGATAGTAGGATCTCAGAGAGAGAGCCCCCTGAGGCTTTTACAACAAACATATTATGCGACTACGACTAGAACTTACAGAAAGTAACAGTTTACTATGTGCAAACGTTTAAGAAACTGTCGACAATTCACAATGAATATTGGCAGTCTGATGTCCGGGTGTAGTGCTACCGACAAACCTTAATAGCTCAAGCAAAAATTAATTCGCAGAGGACATAGGCCATGGAGGACAGCGATTGTGCCGAGAGAGGCTCTAGAGTGGTGCTCAAGACCAATGAAGTATTAAAATACGTTTAATAAAAAATAAATGCGCTGAAGAACGGCGCAAATTGATTGCGGATACATCTCTTGACCGGCTGTTAATTAGGGCCCAAAAAGACGCTTTTAATGGAAGCGGAGAAATTATTTTGCTTATACGCTACCCTCGTCACAATCATTTACACCTAGGACATTATAAACATACATAAACATTCGCGGTGATTGCGTAGTCGAATTTATTCTTTCGTAATATTTTGGATGCAACCCAGTTCATGCAATTTGCCTCACGCATTGTTCAGGAGCCATCACAAAAGAAAGATTCAAAATACTATTCATAAATGTTAACTTGCTCCGGGATCGAAATTATAGTTTATTGAATTACTTTATAATGCTGAGCTTTATTCCATGAGTACATGTTTTGAAAAATGAGCGACGTTAGGAGCAAGTTTTGAAATTTGTTCGAATGGAATAAAGCAACATTCTAAACGAGTTGCATACGCTACGTTTTTGTACACAGCAGCGTTATAAATTTATAAGAGAATCAAACTTAACAACTTCCTTGTGACGGCTCGGGTATTTGACATCTGTGCAAGAAAACTGTGGTCGGCTGTTTCGTTGACATCTACCTCCCCAAGATTCTCGATTGGCTGCGATTGGCTGAATGTGTGGTAACGCAATCATTCATGCCGAAAGATCTAATACGTCATTATTTGGGCTATTAAATGCCCGATTATGAACGATTTATTGCAACAGAAAATGTTTATAATGCTAATATACAAAAATATTCTGTTTCGGAATTTTTGCACAATAATATGAGATAGGTAAGGGTATTTCCAATCTGAATCCACACTGAAGTACTGAAGGTAGAGATTTTTAAAATACAATATATTCTTCACAATCTTTATATCTATTCATTCATATTTTTTCAGTATATTAACAGTTTTGATGAATTTTTAATTATGTGGTGACAAATTTCAGTTTTTTCGAATCTGACCTTCACCTCTAACGTTACCACAAGATGCTTGTTTTATAATGCAATATATTTGCAATTTATTTAAATTTTTTTTCAAAATATTCTTCGTTTCGGTGTGATTTTAAGATATATCGATTAATATTTTCAATTAATGAAAAATGCTCGCACGATTGAATTTGCAATATTTTAACACTTACGTAAGAGTTACGAAAACTTTATTGCTTACCTAACCGTTGGCAATAATTCAAGAAAGTAGCTTCTGTTGAATCATCACTAGTTTGCGAAGCAGTATCAATGTTGCCTCAAAACAGGCAACACAGAAAACCGCGTTCTAAAAGAAACCCTTCACCGATAACATCGCACCTCAATCCCTAGACTAAGCACTGCCTGTTTGATGTGCCTGCAGCTGGAGTAAGCCTCAGGGAACTGCACGGACGGCAAATAACGCTAGGATAATTTCATTGCTGCAATTCTCAACGGCCAAAACCGCAGAACCCATTTTCGGGACGCAAATTGTCACACGGCGGTCAAAATAGGGAAGGCAAATGACGCAAAACGCGGTTTCGACACTACAAATGCCTGCCCTCTAACTTCATCATGTCAACTGCGACGCCAGCGCTCCGTGCGGGCTCTGGGGCGCAATTCGATTGGTTGCTCGGGGGCGCTCCTCTGCTGCTGACAGGAGGCGACCGCTGCGGACAGAGGTGGAGGGTCGTTGCCCCGAAAAACCATTCTGCCGAAGATTGACTTATCAGAGCAGCAACATTATGATTAGAGGGGGTGGAATTTAACAACTGGTAAAAATGCGAATGTTACTAAACGATGAAAAATTGGTAGTGGTTTGTTTGATGGCCGGTGCAGTATGTTCTGAAGTTTTTCAATCTGCGATAAAATGAGAAATCGAGCGAAATAGTCGTGAATTTGCGATATGATTGCTAAATTGCATTTTATGATTTGCTTCGTGTGCACTCTCTAGGGACGCGATGTCGACAACAACTCATCGATGTTTGGAAAAGTATAATTGTGAGCGGTTGATTTATGAATTATAATTAATATTCGGATGACAAAATAAAGTATCAAAAAACAAAAAAAAAAAAATAAGAAAATTGATTCTGAAAGCTTGAGAGATCAGGATCAACTCAACGGGTCACCACGCAGGTCACTGCGCAGGTCACTGGAAGAACGGGAAGGCCCTAAAAGCGGCTGCACACATTCAGCATTCGCCGAGCAGCGAGCTACTGCTCGCCCAATCCCGAGCAGCTGATGTGAGCGGAGAATGTTCGCTCCCTGTGGTGTGTCCAAATACCGACACGCGATAGGTAAGGTGAATAACCAATGTTCGGCCTCGGCGAATTGCAAGCAACCCGTCCACACTCCTCGGGATTTGGTGAGTGGTTGCTCGGGATTCGCGGAATGTCACGTGTGTGGAGCCGCTTTAAGACTACGTCACACGTGTTACTTCTTATGCTTTTATATTTGTTGAAGTTGAGAAATGGCAAACTACTAAATTAGTATTCCTTATTTCCTGATTTTAATGGAAAAATCTAAAGCATCAAAATTATTTTATCTCAAAGAGTTGTCCCTTTAAAATAGTTTTTTCAACAAATGCTATAAAAGCTAAACTTACGTAGTATGGTGTTATTCATGCCAAGCTCACAGGATTATATTGGGTCGTTAATTATAGCGGCATAATAATCACTCTATTTTCACAACAACATTTTATCGCAAGTCTATTTTACACTTTGTTCCTGAGGAAATATAGCTTTACAATAATACTGATTCAACTTTCAAGTTGGTCCTTTGCTGTACGTCGGGCGTAACCATTACCATTGAGCAATACAAAAATAAGTCAACGCTAAGTTTTGGGAATGTGAAACTCTGTTTTTAATCTCAGTTTTATAACAATACTGAATCATTTAAAACAAACGTGTGAATACATGCATACACGTCCTTTTACGTCTAATTAATCAACCATCGTTTGCGATACTGTGCGTGCTTGCCTATACTTGTTATTTTTTGCCTTGGTGCGTAAGGGCCTGTCTTCACGATGGAATATTTTATGGTATTTCACGTCTTTCTCGGTCGTGCCACTAGATGTCGCATGATCGCGACCGTATCGAGCAGTGCTGGCAATCATGCGACGTCTAGCGGCAGGGCCGTGAGATATTCCATTGTGAAGACAGGCCTTCACGCGCCAAGGAATAAAATCTCAAGTATACGTCCTCTCTCACTCTGTTTGTGGGAGGTAGATCATGACCAGTGGTGTAAGATTTGGGTCCGCAAGGCCCGGAATGCAGAGGGGCCTATTTTAGGCTCAAGATTTTGCGATTGTAAGAAATATAAATTACTTGATGCTTTCTATGATTTTTGTAATAGGTGATATAATAAAAGGTTAAAAACAGCATCTTTCAGAAGAACGATTTTTTCTGCTTCGCTTAATGTAAATACTGTTTCGAAATCAATAAATATAGGCAATTCATTTCGCTTTTATAATATACTTAATTTTATAAAATTAAATAATAAAGGCCGATTCTTTTACTTTTGGTTACAACTGTTAACAATAAACAAGGCACACAAACTGTCTTTAGATACATTTTTAGGTTTGAAGCTTGCCATCTTATGTGATAACGCTCAGACTTCGTTGCCGATGAATATGAAATTGTTCAAAGATTTTTTATTACTTAAAGTAATAACGCTTCTTGTGTTTGCTATACACTTCATATAGGGGGCCCGGACAAAACGTTTTGCATGCGGGCCTGCACTCATTTCGTTACACCACTGCTCGTGACGTTACCGCTTGGACATGGGACTTTTACCGCTGCGGCCCGACATCGATCCCTGGGAAACGCTTCTGGCGTTTGGGGTGAACTGTGGTGTTTTGGATTCTTAGGCGTCCCCGACCGGAGTTATTTGATTCTTAGCTGGACGGGATGAGCCACGTCTTAGTCGATCGAGCTGACGTTTCGGTCTTCGTCGGAGCTATACTGTATTCTATATTATTGGGCAGTACAGCTCTCAAGAAGGCCACAACATGACAGCCAAGAATCAAAGAGGTGGTTTCCTCATCGTTCTCCCGTTTCTCCTACCTCTCTCTCCACCAGTACCACCTCATCATTTACCTCAACTGCTTTCATTGCTCGTGTGATCACGCACGAGTGGGTTTCGATGGCATTTGCAGTTGAAGGGCCTCTAAACATAAATAAGTTTGAACACTTCTGCGAACTGCTTCTGGAGCCTCGCTTTCACCCCTTCCCTCATTAAAAAGTCGTATGTAATTTAATATACAATAATATTCACTAATGTATTACATACTAAATGTCATTCTTCAAAGCCACAGAGGGTACTTCTATTTTAGGGTAGCTTTTGTCTTTCTAATTATAGGGATGTTAGCATTTATTTTGAGATTCCATTACAGTAATGTTTTGACAATATTTGGCTTTTAGTTGAAATTGTAATAAATTCCCTTCCCTGAATTTTGTTTGAAATTTTTTAACGTTGGCAACAGGTTGGTAATCAAAGCCAAATGTTGGATTACAATCATTACTGTTACAAATGAAAGAGAGATGAAACTAATTATTTGGAATTATATGTTTTGTTTCATGGAATATTTAATTTAATAATTTGAATATTAATCTGAAAACGAAATTCAGATTTTTTAGTGATTTAATCGCAGTCAAACACTCAACAAATTTTAATTGTGGAAAATTGAAATTATCAAAAAAATTGTTTGCTCCTTTACTTGGCATTTTTGAAAATTCCTCTGTGCTGATGAAAATCAGGATCACTCCTTCAGTTTAACCCCTTCAACCGTACCTAACTTTACTGGGGTTTTCGAAGTTTCTTGTTCTTTTTTAAAATTGGTATTGTGATTTTAAGATTTTTTTAATTTGTTTGCTTTGCCCAATATGAAAATTCTCCAAGAGTACATTACATAAAGTCTTTGGTGATAAGACCAGCATATACTGTTCCAACAAAAAAAAGCGAGTTTGTGTTTCCTACAGGCAATGGAAGTTTTCACCGCGTGATAGCGTTATGAAAGGAAAATTAATCATTTTCAGTACTATTTTTGTTGTCAACATAACCTTTCTCCAAATAACATAAAGTCTAGAGCAATAAATAAGGTATCACTGAATGATATTCGTTACCAAATTCTATGTTATGACATCAACTTTAAATTTAAATACATTGGTTGAATATTTCAATTCGTAGATAAAACACGCAAATCACACACACTAAATTCCTCTGTCACTAGAAAAAAAAACAGTTCCTGATAATGGGCAGTGCTGAAGTTTAGAAAGCCAGGTTATACTAAGTCAGCCCTATAACACAGCGCTCTTAATTCATAAACTTTTGCAAACTAAGCGCACTCTCAGGTATTCCACATTTAATTATTTTCTGGGACCAGATGAATTTTGGAATGCAGAAACTCTTGGATTTGTAATTAACCTACATCCAAGATGGATTACTTTACACCCAATTTTGTGATCTAAATCACTTTTTCGGCTTCCTTTGTCGAGGAAGCATTTCGTCCGGTTATTCATCAGAGCAGCACAATGAGAGTGGAGGCGGCAAAGATCAGGTGCATGTTTCCAACGCATTGCTTTTTTAAGGAAGATATCTTCACACATATGTGATGGTCTTTCTGAACACTTGAAATGATCGTGTTCTATCAAAACGGCTTTCGTCGTTCAATTGTGTTTGCGAGTATTCGTAACTTTACGCCTAGGTATTTTCTCATGTGCCGGAAGCCGAGAGGAGATGCAAAGTTGGCCTTGGCGATGCCCTGAAACGGCAACTCATTCCCGACAACCCAGCCCATTATCCCTCGACTGCCTTGGAATGCTTTCGCAGCCATTCTAAGCTACGACTCGACTAGTTAATTTGTCTTTACTGGAACTTTATTAGATTTTTTTGTAAAATAAATTCATATCACTCTTATTCTCCCCAACCTGAAAATAGTTAGAGCATTTCCTCTACCTACTTCTGCCCAATTAATCGCTATACATTTCACTTCCAGTTACGAGTCCGCCAGCGGCGCTGTGCCCGAATACGTTTTCTCCAAGGTTTGAAAAAAATTACTTCTAGGTCAGTGAGATCAATTGGTTTAATACGGAGCCACACGAAGGAATTGGAGCATTACACTTTACAGTTAGTTATGATATAGTTGAGGTAGGATTAGAGCTGTGGGTTTGGTTAGAAAATCTGTAATTTGTTTATCGATGCATTCAGTTTTCTTTTACCCGGGATCGAACATATATAGTTCTCAAATGTTGATATTCACGGTTCTTGATACTTTCATTCATCATTTCACTACTACATGGTAAGAAGACACATGCACGGGCGCACATAAAGGCCTCTCACTTCGAAAGTGACAATGAAAGAGGCCGTGTATGAGCAAGTGATCCAACATTACCCGGCTTCCTTATCTGATTTCCGCGGTTTACCTGGCTGCTCTGAAACAAGGGAAGATGTATGCGCGAAAAAAAAGAGCCACGCAGAAAACGGAGAAGTGCAGGCGTTAATTTTAACGATGGTTTAATATACGCCATGATTGAAATGTGGGGTGAAGATCAGTCGATTGATGACGGGTGGATACATATTACGCAAATTCTACTTCCAATCAAATCTTACAGTTAGCATGGCGACACCTGCTCATTAGGATTTGGCGTTTCGTCAAATTTTTGCGTTTGTTGGAAAGGGCTGCAGCTTCCAACACTCACCTTCTTTTGTAGTCCCGTAAGTGCTGAAGAAGTTCCGTTGTTTTGAAGAAGATTCAGAATACTAATTTTCTCGCGGCGTAAAAGGCTGGTCGAGCGCAGAGATAACGTTATGCGCGATCGCCTTCTCGAGTGGATCGACATTCGCGAGTGGAGTGGGCGCACTTCGCAGTTTCAAAACCTCCGGACCCGTTGTGGGCGGTGGCGGGGCGTCGTGGGGCGCGCCTGCGGTGGCACATCTGTCGTGCAGCCTTGGAACCCCCAAGTATTCATTGTTCACCAGCGCGTCAGCGGTCCCCGCGTAGTTTCAAGCCAGAAAATTGTCTTAGATCTTCGAAAGTGCGCGATTCCTAAACCTTGTGCTGGCCATAGCTCACCATATAAAATAAAATAAAATTTTATTTTATGCATGGCGAAGACCTCTTTCACGGTGCATTGCATCACAATTGTAAGGGGTAGGGATTCTAGATCTCAAGAAAACATGCACAGACTTCTCCCTCATATCTACTAAAGGTGCTCACTGTTTTTTATTCACGGAATTAAACGTAAACCTAAATTTACAAGAAGGGGAAGAAATTTGCTCGACATCAATGTGATACGTTCAGCTGCCCTGAGCCTATTGTTCAAGTAATGTTTGAGGAATATCACTTATCACAGCTTTATACTACTTTAATAATTTGCTCTCACAGCGTAAAGAAAGCTCTGTGTTCAAACGTGCAAAGGATCGTGCATCCCCAGAGTTTACATTTCAGCAACAGCAATCAAGCAACGACTGCAGACTCCTGTGTTCCCCTCTTTGAACTCCGTGTCCCTGGACGCGCTGGCGCAGTGTGGCAAGTCCGAAACGGGTTTCGTGGCATCACCCATAATATTCTCTTTTTCCTAATTTATTGTTTAGCGGCGGATTGCCTCAGACTAAAACTGAAGGCAGAAAATTGAAATATTCTTTCTTCCTAGAGCTTTTTCCAACTGTAGGGTATGTCGATTACGACAATCCGCGCCGGTGTATGTCGATTTCGACTATGTCTCTCATGGGGCCACATATTAACCTTTACACTTGACACACACTTTTGGGCTTTTCAGCTGGTCAGCAGACACACAACGCCTTCCGCAACAACACATGCACATGAAAGATAAGGGACGATCAAGCATGCCCTTGGTGAAACTCGATCACGCGATCCTTGCGACCGAGGCGCTGGGGCGAAGCACACTCTAGACACATCCGCCATTCAGGTCGGTGGAAAATGAAATAAACATGTTATATATATTTGAGAAGACAGTTCGGGGTTGACTTCAGAAAAGTTAATTTAAAAATTCCATTTGTTGGTTTGAACATATTATGTTTACGGCACATCGACCTGCAATTCAGCTCATAGCCGAGGGGAAAGAGTTCAAAGAGTATTGCCATCCTGTGATTACTGCCCAGCAACCACTCAAAAAGAGGTTTGTGTTCCGAGTAGAAAGGCGCGACTTCATTTCCCGCAGCCACACCTGTGGGCACTCGCCACTTTCTCTCTGTGTGTCGCTGCAAACGAGCGTCAATGGCTGCGTCCTTTGTGGCGCGGCGCGTCTCGTCTGGAAATGAAGGGCCGCCGCGTCGACGCCGGCTCAACGATGCAGCGAGCGTTAGCCGACTCATTGGCCCCCGAAGGGCCCATCCCTCATCCCTCATCCGGGAGGGCTCCCGCTCACCCGCCCGCGCAAATGACGTGTTAAGTCTTCAGTGAACATTCACGATGTTTATGGACGAGACAGTGTCCCTGTGTGTGTGTGTGTGTGTGTGTGTGTGTGAATACCCCGGCTTGACGCGGTGGCAATGAACGAGGGCGACTACGGACAAATTGAGACTGATGATTGGAATACGGGGCATGTGTGTGCAAGAGTCTTAAAACTGGACGAAATATCCATAATTAATGCCATTAATAGTAGGGACCAATTTTGTAACGTAAGTGATAGCATGGCATGTGGTGTACACGTCTTTAACATCTCATATTTTTTGGATGAATTCAACAACAGCCACCACAATTATTGCATTTATATAAAATCGGAAATTCAGGAATCAATAAATGTATTTTAGTCTTACGCGTCGTCACTATTTTTTGTTGAATATAAAAACACGTCTAATTTATTTACGGATTCAAAAGAAAACATCGCCGTGAAGCTAGTTAATATGTTGACAGATCACCATTTTAAAACACAAAGTAAGGACAACATTGCTTAGTGCATTCTTGTGCATTTCTCGATCCACGTTTAGTATAAGGCGCATTGTTTATGCTAATAAATATAAATATAATAGGGGCCAAATAGATTCTGTTTATATCTTTTTTGTTTTGTTTCTTGTGCTTTTAAGCTCTACTATGCACAGCTGAGCATTTCAATTGTGAATCATTAAAGCAAAGTAAAGTACTACGTTTTTAAGCTTCGTGGTCGTGCACATCAGTTGTTTTAAAAAATATGTCTTTGAGATGCTTGTTCGGCGAGAATGACTTTGTTCTTATGTAGAGTTATGGTATGTGGTCAGTTGAGATGAGGACATTGCAAATTGTGTTGTATGAAAAAGGAATATTACGTCTAATTTATGATATTAGTAGCTAATTTATGATATGATTTATAATGTTATTAAGTAGCTTTAGTTGGGAATTAATTTGGACCTTAAAGTACACCGTTTGTTTAGTTTTTCATGACACCTTCTTCTTTTAAATGTTGATTATTCAATTTTTTCACCTATACGGGTAATCCTTTCTAAGAAATTTTGACATGAAACTAATCACATTGTCAATGTCGTATAACGACGAGCTATAGATTTACAGTAATCTTATTTCTGGAATTGATTACTGCAACGTGAAACTTATCTTAGATGTTACTGACATTTTCAGAGGCACGATACATAAACAATATTAACAATGTGACACAGATATTTGATATTCCCTGTTAGCGGTATTCGCAGTAAGGATTAAGTTTTATAAAACTAGTTCTACGGTGCTGGAAAGATATGAAATTTGCCTGCGACAAAATGATACATCTCAAGCGCCGAGGTGCGCTATGTTGAACTTTTAATTTTCCACTATATAATTTAACTTAATAGAATTAAAATAATGTTATAGAAAAAATTCAAAACGTACTGAAATTATATTATATTATTATTGAAATACGTGAAAGAAAATCATCAAACGGCCAAAAAAACAATCAAAAACAAGATGCAGATCAGTATAAAACGAAAGAATATGAATTTTAGTTTAACTTGACTTTCATATTATAACCATGCTGATTATAATTTCAGCTCTGATGATTGAAATTAAATTCAGCGAAAACTTTATAAATTATATATGTCTGTTATTAAAATTAATAAAATAGATAGTTTAGAAGAATGTTAATAATTACAAATATACTAATTTACTAGTCAATTCCTATAAATTTATCGCAAACTAGGCTGAATTAGGGTAACATGTTCATACTTTAGATAATAACATATTGCACATAGTCGGCTACGTATTATCACTTGCCAGAAGTGAATATAAATAAATGTTCCGAATATTTCTCTAAAAAGAACTGGATGTTCTAAGTTTAGGGATTACATTTCGAATAACAACGAATTAAAATAAAACTTGTAGAGAAAAGAAAGCAAGGAGTTGTTCCAATTTTTGAGAAATAGTGACCAAACCATTTTCCCAGTAAATGTTCTTGCGTAAAAATATAACCGGAAAGGTTTTTCATTTCGAAGATAGCTCTCAGAAAGTCACGACGTAACGAAAGGACATTGACGTAACTTAATTTCAATTTATTTTAGATCGCTGTGCAACTGCACGGTCATAAGCGTTCAAAGCTTTATGTTTGATAGTTCAATGTTTTAAGTTGATGAAGTACAAAGATCATTTTTAGAAGCGATGATTTTTTTCTTTTCTTTCTTTTTTCTTTATTTTCTTCGGAAAGTTTAATGGTTAAAAAATAAGTTTATTAGGGAGTTACTACAGAGTGTCCAGACTTACTCAAACCAAATTAAATACACGCGTTGCAAAGATCGCAATCTTTCAAGTCAGAAAATATTGTAAAAGTCAACACACCGGATTAGTAACACGTTTGCATTAGCTTACATTTGACGCAAAATTATGTGAGTTATTCTCACAAGGGACACCCACTACGCCTGACTGCGTTTGAAAACTTAAGTGTTCGGCAATTAGAAGCTTTTTTCCTCCGCAATCCGAAGAGAAAATGTTTTTTGTTTTATTGCCGTCTGTACCAACGGTCGCATGCATTGGCAGTCGTCACTACAGGGATGCGTCTGTGCGTTCATAAAGGTCGCAAAAGCGGTGTCTTCCAGCCTCTAGAAAAGCTCCGGTAAGGGTTTCAATAAGACCGGGCGCTACAACAAGCACAACACAGAATACAATGTTTCCTAGTTGCGCCCTAGTACGGTAAAGCGTTGGGTAAAGACTGGGCACTTTATTTCTTGAAAGGGTATAATGTTTTATTGCTTGTGAAAATAGTATCATGATTAAGGTTTGACTCAAACATTTTAAATATTAGTTTTCGTCATTAGATCATGCATATAGTACTATTTTTGACGCTAGTAAATATTGATATTGTATTTACGTAGGATCATAACCATTTAAGTAGATGACATTCCTTAAGACTTTTACTGGGGTCAGGGCTTGTTCTACCTGTCAAACTGGGGTATCCACCAGAATTGATCACAGGAAACAAACCTTGAAAATTCTCATCTGCGCAGTAAATCTACGCAGTACCTAAACTAATTAGCTAGAGCCAAAAAAACTGACAGCTGATATTAAAAATACCAAGACACCCGTTCGCTTACACAGTAGGTATATTTTCTGTTATAATCAGGAAAACAGGTTTGTATATATTGATTTCCTTTTACTTCCCAGTTAATTTTATTACAAAATGCAATTGCTGAACACATGAATACTTTCAACATTTACATTCTTAATCATTATCTTCCAGTAACATTTCTAGAAAAAATTCCTTCGAATCAGAAGCACATTTACTTGTGAGATATGGATCATGGACCCTCTTAATTTCAAATTACGTGTCCATTTAATGAATAAGGGTTAAACATTTTTATAAAATTTTCTTTCTTTGCTTTTAATTTCCGTCTTAAATCATACTTCTCAGACATTCCATTCAATACTTACTCGGACATTTTTATTCGCATTTCCATCTTAAATTAATCCTGGAGAAAATGCGGCTGCTTTCTTCAGATTGTGTTTGTCGCCCGCCTTCGACGCCGGGGAGAGAGGGCGGGAAAGGCGGATCGATGTCCTCCAGAGGAGCAGAACAAGGAAATCGGAGCTGCACCTGGAGACGTCGCGGGGAGGAATGCGTATCCAGAGATTAAATTTTCCCTTTTGAATTTTCGCGAATGCCACGTTCCCTTATCGGGACAACAAAGTGGGCCCAACTTCGACTACAGCGGAGGCTTTGCTCTCGTTGAATTCATTACAATTCGAAATCTCTCTAAAGGTTTCTATCGATTTGTTGGATGCCCAATTAGTCTCGGGGGAAGAAAGGAATAATTAATTTTCCACTAAGCCACGGAGAGTAGAATTCGCTTAATTTAAAAGCTTTAATTGTTTCTGTCAAAGCAGAGACGTTGTTTCAAATTGTAGGAAGATATACCATCCTGGTGGATGTGTATCAATATTTTGAAATTAGACAATACGCAGAATATAATCGAACATTACACATTGGCGAAATTTCACTTAGCTATGCCCTGCAGCATAGGAAACAAATGTGCAAAATCATACAAATCCGCTCCCTAGTCATTATCGTTTTCTGATGTGAACGGGAGGCAAGGGATTCCGTGAGCTGCGCGCTGTTCCCCTCCCGACGCCTTTTATCGGCTCTGCGGCCCCTAGTGTGTCCTCCCGCATCTCTCCTCTTCTCCGGAAACTTGGAAGGCTCTGGTTCGATACTCGGAGTTTCTGAGAGAGGAAAGTCTCACGAACGCCAGAGGTGATGCATTACGTGCATGGTTTTCTTGAAAGAAAGCGCAGTCTGGCAGTGCCTCTGATTTATCTACAATAGGAATGCAGAGCACTCAACAGCACTATGAGTGGTATAATATCGGTGTAGTGAGTGTTCAGAGATACAGCAGAAAGAAACACCTAATTTAAGGCGATAATTTGTTTTCAACTCCACTACTATGTTTCGAGTAATTTGCATCAGCCTATTTGCTTCAGTCACCTAAGATACTTTATACATATGTACGGTTCTCTGTACTTAACGTAAGAGAGCAATTACATTTAGCGAGGCGTCATTTATCGCATTAATGAAAACATTCAATAAACGTAGTGCTACCGGTGTGAGTACACATTGTGTTACCTGTAGTTATATAATATTGAGTTGTATCGGCAATTTAGCAGAGGAATTCGTACAATATTTTTGCCCATTTTCCTTCCATATTTTACGACATTATCATCATTCTAAAATGGTGGAAACATTGTTCAATTTCTATTTCTTCAATGTTCTTAATATATTTTTTCCATGTCTCATATTGCGTAATCCAACTTACATTTAGTAAAATCATGTATTTACAACTGGATACTGCAGAACCGCATTCAATTGCGTCTGCCATTAACAAATACACGGAGGGTGCCGCCGATATGAGATTTAATATGTCTCCAAAAGTCAATCATTACTCTCGTTGCTGTCTCCTTTGATTTCCCTTGTGATCAAACTTCAACCTGCAATTACTCCAGAAACCAGTGGATAATTTCTCTGCAATGCGCCGTTTTGTTCCGCTTCAGATTTGCTTCACGTAGATGGATAAACGTTAGTGTTTAACGAGGCGTCTTATTCAAATAGCGGCTCCTTCGCAAAGCGTGTCCGTGGGCAAAGAGGTGGAGGGCGACGAGGATGATGAGCACACTAAGAGGTTAGAAAAAACGTGATTATGGAGGAGGAACATGCGGATAATGGGAAGAAAAAGGATGAGGAAGTATTCCCGCAGACATGTATTTACAATGTGTCCAACACGACAGACAGCATAGTTAGTAATTGTACAGCTTGAACTTTATCTTTTATCGCGCTGTAATGCACTACAAGCCAAAAATACATGAAGTTGTTGAACGCGCCCTCTGGTAGAGAGTGGACAGCAACAAGCAGCGCTGCCTTTGGATTGGTTGTGGACCATCAGCTGCCAGGCATCGCGTGGGTCCCGCGAGCGTGTCACGTGTGCTCGCCACTCAAGGATTCTGATTGGCTGCAACTTTCCACCTGCAGTCTTTTAATGTATTTTATTCGCTGGACATTATTTCAGCACCACCAGTTTGAGTGAAATTATAGATTGAACGTATACGTTCATAGTCTGTACGTGCACGCTTCATTCTTACATTTAGTCCGTACTTTTATTTACAATTTGTAACTTTATAAATTTTGCCATTGGATCCAGAATGCATTGCTTGCTTCTCTCAAGCCAGGAACAAACGTACCACTCTGCAATACGTGTCAAGACTGGTAGGAGTAGGGCGCCGTATGGGCAGTGTCGAAACTCTGAACAGAGCAGCTAAATGCTAGCACATGGTGTAGGAAAGCGTTGTTTGCTGTGCTGATGTGAATCCATTTGCATCGGGCCTCTGTGCGCCACAATTAGGAAAACGAACTAAGTTACGGAAAGCTGGAGCCACCAGCGTGATCCTGACGGATTCTCGTCCGCTTGGCGTCGCCGCGTTGCAACGGAATGTTGGTTCGCACGCCGCGCCAGCGTTTTGCGTCGTCGGCTGCGGTGATGAAAATCCGCCGGCATCGTTCCTCTGTGCTCCTTCATCAACACAATTGGTTAGCGAACTAGGAGACACCAACAGCATAATAACAGGTTTTGACAATTTAGCCTCGCAGCAACCCTGTATTTCTTGTGATTGGTTGACATGTAGCTCTGCATCTTCACGCACTTAGCCTCACTGAAAACTTTTATTTCTTTGTAAATAGCATCACGAGTTTATGTCTGGGATAAGATCCCATGATTAAACTCCGTGTAATTTTATTATCATGAAGTTTTAATTTTTTCATGGAATTTTTCATAATTTTTCGTCATTTAATCATCAGCTCATCATTTTTCATTTGTTAAATAATATGGAAGAAACACTGTTTGAATTGCCTCAATAACATATTTATTAGTTATCTCGGGGTAAAAGCTTCTCAAATGTTAATTACACTAGATTTTAGTTAATTATACAACTTTTCAGCATCTTATGAATGTGTGTGGTTACAGAAATGTAATTCTTCAGTACATTGTCTACAGTAAGCCCCACAGGAGAGGAGGAAGAGGATAAAAAACGGTTTATAAAAGAAAAATAATGGGAAATAAAGTAAGATCAAATGAAGGCAAAGAAAAGAAAGTAAGGGAGCCTTCTTACAATCACCTGCGAGAAACGAAAGAGGAAATAGGAGAAAACGAATGAAGAAGACAAGGGTGTTAAATGAAGATAAGAGAAAATGCCCAAACAACCTCATTAGAACTCCATCTCCAGTCACGATGCTCAGCACCATCGTCACTTGCTATTTTACTTTTGCAATATAGTTTTTCTTTTATACACATACATCGACCATTCACCCTCGCATTCAAACCTCTCCACTGATTCCTCGCACGTGGCTACGCTGTGCGGCAAGGACCCGCTCGCCCGCCCGACTTCACTTCGAGCGGCGCCGGCGCCGGCCCCGACGCGGCGGCGGCCAAATTAAATTACCGCCGCCCAAAGAACGCGCCGCCGCTCCACGGCGCTCCGTTTGTAGCTGCAATTGCCAATCGGGGCGCCAGTGAAGCGACAGTGGCGCCGCGGCGCGGGGCGGGCGGGTGCCACATCAGCATCAGCGCCGGCGTCATGCTGCCGCTTTCCGGCGGTAATTACCGACATGAATTAATTGCTTCGTTCCGCAAACCTTTGTCCGGGTGCGTGGAGGCCAGCGGGGAGGGAGCCAGGCATAAGGGAGGGGGGACGCGACGAAAATCAGTGGATGGATGTCCGGGGGGGGGAGATATGGTGGTGGAGACGATGCGGATTCTGAAAATTTTGGGATGCGACCCACAGACGAAATCTATAGTGGTTGAACATTCACAAAGAAATCGTTTTGCTTGGCGTTTAATGTTGTGTGACTCAAAGTAAGGATAATGAGGTAGAGATACTCCCATAGGGTTGTAATGATGGCTCTCCTGTTTCGAGGGGGATACGTAATCTGGAAAAAGAGTGCTATTTCACGACAGGGGTTGGTTGGTAGTCGTGGGGGCGAGAGTGTGGAGGAGGCGTGTTGAATTGGTTTCAGTTGTGTGGGCGGTGAATGATCTGAATTGGAACAGATTATGGAATGAAACAGTGTCATAGGCCTTCTTTTAAATATATGAACGAGCGACCTGTATCTTCATTTCGTGAGATGATCGACCTGTCAAAGATTGAATACATTAAGTAGGCATGACTTGCCAGCACGAAAACCACTCTGTCCCTCCTAATTTCTAAAATTCTGACTATTGTTTTTTTCATTATTGTCCCATATATTCGTGCCACTGCGTGGGTTACGTTTACGCCTCGGGAGTTGGAGAAATTGTTTCTACCTCCCTTCTTGTAAATATTGCTTCTTATGAATATTCTGGAGCTGTTGGATTTCAGGTGCTGAGGAGGCCAAAGACTGGAAGGAGAATGCGTGACGTCAGCACCAGGAAATAAATAATAGTTTAGAGAAAGGCTGGTAGATTAACAAGTACTCGACTTCTGACGGCAGGTATTCCCCCTTTAGGAGCTTTTTTCCTCAGCCGTACCGTAAGGTCTCTTTTCCGCGGCTTTGATGCGATGGAGGCTTAAGGGCCTTCGGCCGAGGCTCATAGTATCAAGTTATTTAATTTATAATTGCAATAATTACCTATTAAAAATAATAAAAATATTGCTTATATAAGCTGTTTTCCATTATTCAGGTACATTGTGACCCTTCATAAAGAAATGGACCATTTTAAAATAATTCACAATGCACTCCTCTTGGATCCAAACCTACCAATCCTCATTTCTCCAACTATTCTTAAATATTTTATCCTGATTTCATAAATTTCGTCCTCTCTGTCTTTTCTAACCTATCATCCAAAAGATGGTAATCTTTAAAACTATTTTTCCAAAATGAAGATAGAGATGGAACTAATAGTAAATTAAAATTCTGAGTATGCAGTGCAAATCTGCTACGAACACTTCCTCATATCTTCCACATGATGTGGCCAGAAAGTTAATGTAGATTGAAGTCTGGTCTCAGAGTCACCGATTACTGCTCTCTTCCACGTGAAACATCGACGATATTCCAATACGGAAGAGTAAGTGGCGACGGGAACAAATAGCACCGTGGAGAGACGTTGGACGGCGATATCATTAGATGGGAGACTACCTGTGGCCAAAAAGATGTGAGCTACGCCATGCGGCAAAGGACAGTGATAGGTGCGGAACAGAATTGGCCAGTGATGGGTGATGATGGGCACGGTCATATAACACGGGGTGGGGCAACGCGGACACGTATGGTTTGTGGGTATGGTTTGTTGGTATTGTTTGTGGGTATGAGTGCCAGCGTTACCTATCATTTAAATGAAAATAAGAGAAAATGCCCAAAAAAATCCCATTCGTACTTATCACCAGTCACGATGCTCAGCACCATCATAACTGAACAAAATGATAGGTAACGCTTGCGCTAATACCCACTAACAGACGATAATGGGAGGCATTATGATGGTGAAGGACGGTGACGGACGATGGCGAGCAGGGTTAGGCGGTGATAGGTAGCGATGGGCAGTGACGGACGCTAACCGGCAGTAACCTGTTAATATAGGCGATAACGGGTATCAGTCGTGGGCGAGAGTGGTAGTCAAAGACCGCCAAAGCTCAGCCCGTTAGTCAAAGATTAGCGCCAGCGGGTGGCAACAAGTTGAAACGGTCAGTTAGTAGTAATGTACAGGCGCCCGCAGCGGCGGCTGACGACGCCGACAGCAAGAGCAGCAACAGCGACCGGCACAGCGCCGTTCCGCCAGATAGCGCGTCCGCGCCCATGCAGTATTCACCGTCTTCAGAGCGCTGCTGGTGACGTGCCGCGCGGATTGCCAAAGGCCCCGGCAGAATTTTAAAAAAGATCCGGCGAAGATCCATTTCGCCGCCGGGCGCTCGGTTTGAAGCCGCGCACCATGAAACATTTTATATCCGCAGTCGCGAAAACTCGGGAGACGTATCTTGTTAATCTTGCTTGCGCGCGTGCGGGGTGGGGGGTTACGGTAGTGACGAGGTTGGTGACGGTGGAAGGGGGAGGAGTGGGCTAACGGGAGGAAATAAATTTCCACCCGGCCGAAACGAAACTTCGGAGCCGTGAAGCGTGGGGAGATACGGGTTTTGTCAGCGTTCCCAAATTATTGGAAGAGATAGCGGTGAACAGAAGGCTGGGCGTACGGGGGGGGGGGTGATTGCAAGGAAGTTGGCGAAAGCGACGGCCACGAGAAGAAGTGAAGTCCGCCACCCCTCATTTGCACTTAAACCGTGCGGAGCTGCCTAATCCGCAGCTTCTGGACACTCTACTGAATTCGCGAATTAACTAAATGAACAAAAAGTTGAGCCCTTTTTAGTGACGGCATATCAGGACTCTGGACACGTAAGGGTTCGGCGGGATACAAAAAGTCTAGGGATGGCTGAGTTTTTCAAGAGTTTTTGAAGCAGAAAAAGAGTCATTCTGTCGATACGAAATGAGCTTGTGAAAAGTTTTTGAAAATTTGTAGATGAGCTTATCTATACGATGAAAGCGAAGGTCTGTTGGGTATGAGGAAAAAAAGGATACGCCATTTATATGTGAGTATGCACATGCTAATGTAAACAGTGATAAAATATTAACAAAATCCAAAATAGTTTGCATATTTAGCAGAACCGTGAAATGTTGAGACGGGTGTAAAGAAGGTGGAAGGTTTGATGAGTGGAATGGAAGATGAGGACAAGGAACATAGAGAACAGTAGGAAGTGTTGTAGGGTTTATCATATTCTCCAAAGTAGTACAAAATTAACAAGCTGGATGGAACTGTGCTCAAAAACATGTCAAAGATGCCATATAACGTCCTGCCGAAAATTAGACATAGCTCTGACAGAATTTAGTTTCAATAAGCGTGTGAAACGAGACCGAAAAGTGCTACGTAACATACATTTAACTAACTGATGCGCTATTTCGTGCCCTTTTGTCATTATTATTGCAAAATAAAATGTCAGGCGTAGGTAAATCACAGTCATTTAAAACTGCATAACGCATTCCTCAGTGCCCGTATTTAGTACAATCTGAAATATCTGTGGGCAGAATTTCAGAGACTGAGGCTGTTCCTGATCCCAGCATTATACATTATATTGAAGATGGCAGGCATGTGGCCAAAAAAGGTTAGTGATGGTCTTGGAAATACAGACGAAAAATAATAACAATTGAAAATTAAAGATACGAAAATGGTTCTTAATCTGCAATGTCCACATAGACGATGGGTATACTGTAGAAATTAATACTTTTATAAACCTGACGTTTCTTAAGGACAAGTAGACACTGTGGTTGCAGTAATTGCTAGTTATAACTAATTATAAGCCAGACACTATTACATGACTTTCTACAAGAACCCAAAATGTTCAAAATGACGTTCGTATTGTACTAATCAACACCACCGGTGATGCGAATTCCAAGTTTTGAATTTTTATAAGCTTGTGAAGCCACATGCGCTGTTCTAACCCCCAGAGGACATGTAGCTCCGGGTGGGGGCGTGGTCCCAGGCCGTTGTTTGTTGCCCTAAGCCCTCTAATGCTCCAAGGCCGCCTGGATCTCCGACGCCGCAAAGTTGGCGGTACTCCATGGCTTGTTTGTGGCGGAGGGGCACTTCTCGCCTCGTGTTACGATCGCCACAAAATCTCGACACGTAACCGAAACGCGATTCTGATTAGATATTAGTCGTAAATAGGCGACCTGATTCAAGAAGTAAATAGGGAGAGATGGCTCAGGGTATCGACTGATGTCACTGCATTCCCCCTGAGCGAGAAGTCCTAGGTCCGAGTTCCGACGGTGGCCAGATTTACGACATTTAGTAGTTGGGTAGGTTGAATTGTGGAGGTCGCTGTCTGGAGGAGAATTCTAGCGGCCGGCTGCACTGATCGGTACTTTTTCGTGGTTTTATCCGAAAAACACCAGGCGAATGCAGGAGCAGGACCCTAACTCTCTATACCTTGCTCACTTTCTTGTAACATTCAATTTCATAAAATAAACAAAAATCATCATAAATGTACCCAATCGGGATGTCCTCGTTCAGAAATAGGGGTATGATAGCAAGGTAATTTATAGTTACTCGTAACAATGAGCCACTATTGATTTTTATTAAAGCTAATATGCACCTCTAAAGGGATGGTTACACTAATCTGATAAATTAAATTTTAAAAAAATCACCCTAACAAACGGACCGCGCGCGATCTTTCCTACATCTTGCTTGTCCTATCCTCATATTTTGGTGACACACTTTCACTTACATGCACTACAATACCGCACTTGCCGGGAGACTGGTGGGAAGCTTAGAGCTTGTTCCGGCTGGGGCGGTGTCCCGCGTATGGGAGATACCTGGTTGGAGGAAACCACGCTAGCCGACGGGTATGTCGGCGCCAGATCGCGCCATCTGGCAGGGGAATCCGCCTCCCGAGACAAAACATGCAATACACTTACGGAAAGTAACGTAAGTGTTAGTTCACGCGCCCGGTATCACTAATCAATCAATCAACCAACGAACTAAGAAGAAATGGCTACTTTTTTCGCGAGAGAGGAAAAAAGTGCTGTTCCCCGACTCCGTTTGGGCAGCATTTGGAACCCGCTTTCTAATAAAATCACTAGTTGGTGTACGTGGACAACGATGGGAGTATACGCACGCACCCTTTTCAATTGCGGAGTGCCGGCAACATTATTTTGTACATTTTTACTTTTGCCCCCTTTTATGAAAAAGAAAATGCTATGATGCGTTAAATACTTTGAATCTAAAAAAAAGCGGTTGTTTGCATATCTACTGGAAAAGGCGTAGATTACTTTTTACTACAGCAGACTTTTCTTGTTATTCGGTTGCAAGGAATTGACTCATGAAATATTTTGTATGCAATAATACACCAATGGTATCATGTAAGGAAGGTAATATTTCCAAGATTGTTCCGTCAATTAAAAAAATGATTATATCTCTTTAGAATACACAAACTGAGAAGTAATTCATTTTTCAACCATCTCAAAGGACACGCCGATTACCTGTCACTTTGTCATCAATATGAATTTGATTAATATCGAAATTCAGAGTTGAATTTATTAACGTGCCCAGTAAAAAGCATTGAAAATGGAATGAATTATCTGCACCCTGTGACCTCAAAACCAATTCACTTTGCTGTTGAAAAATTGTAACGTTATACAAAAGTTATAAAAAGCAGAATGACACGTGTAATCACAGTTTAATTTTAAATGCATTGTGAGTAAATCGAATGCAATCGCGTCATTATTGAGCTCTTTAGAAAACTGCACTTTTGATCAAAATCATGTTGTTAATCATGTAGACCTTACATCAAACAAGCGATATATAGCGACAAATCCTCGATATCAGTACCCGATTCACTGAAATGCAATGAATAAACATTTTGCGCGTAGTCACATGAAACTTCGTATATTAGTGTACCAACAAGTGTAATACATTATTTTCATCAAATTACATGTCCACACATTTCTGTCCTTAAGAGTAGTAATCGCGAATTCCCTGAGACTTCTCTGCGTCTGCGACGCTGTCAAATGGAATTCTTACGTGAATTCACGGAGACAGCTTAACCTGCTGACCCAGAACGATTTCATTAAAATAATGCAATTACGAATTTCGCAATGTGAAATATTGTTGATTTTGATTTCTATGAATGATGATGAATGATTGATGTTGATTTCTTAATAATATGCGTTTAATGATTTGAAAAGAAAATATATTTTATAACACAATTTACTTGTTTATCACACAAGTGGATGCATGTCAACATTACTTAACCTCACTAACTTGATTTTCTTTATTTAATTTATCACAATTATCATTATTGATTAATTAATTGATTGATTGATTAAGCCTAATGTGCCACATAAAAGGCTTCCTGCAAGATGGGAAGCTCTTGTTAAACTCACGTTGTGAGCTATTCCACGTAAGTAGAATCCACATTAAGGATAGTTAAAATATTCACTATTTTGCATTATTAGACCTTTATACTTTACTTCTAAGCAAGATGTAGATTTATAGGCATTAAATCTAAGTTTTGGCTGGCAAAATAGGCGTTTAAAAAGTAAATAAAAAACATTTAAAAAGTTAAAATAGGCATTTAAAAAAGCACTACATATTTTTCTTATACTTATTTATGTTCTTTTGTAGAAGGTTTGCGAAGTAACATAATATAGTTTACTTTGAATGAATTGAATGGATTGCTTGGAATGATCGCGTTCATCATTGTTCTGGCAAATCATTGTAGAAATTATTTCTTTCATTGTCGGGCGATTCGGACAAAAATGGCTGAATCGCAGTAGTTACCTTTTTGTTTTTCATTAAATGCAAACTGATATTCTAATGTTGCAGAGTATGATCTGTTTCCCACATTTAATTTAAACATACACTAAGTAAAAATATTGTACGATTTGTTTTAATCGTCATGCATAAAACAATGTTGTAACTAGCTGTGTTACAACAGCACATTCTTTCTCGTACTATATCTAAAATTATATTTCAAAATTTGATATTTTCAAAAATTAAGAAAGTTCAACTAAGATGAGACCAGCGGCTTTCTTGTAAGTGTTCCTTGTTCTATCTGGGCAAAAATTGAAGCAAACATTTGTACTGGCTTTTGAGAATTTTTTTTATAATTTCTATGAAATTTAAGCAGAAATTTCGCAAGACGCTCTGTATTCAATATTGTACTTTTGCAATATTAACTTTTTGCAATTTTCGAAAATAGTGTTAGTGAAAAAAGAAACTGGCGCTAATTTAGAAACATACGAGGAGACATTTTTAAGAACATTTTGGAGCTGTTTTTAGATTAAAAATTGTTTAAAACTTCGAAGTAAAAATATTCCACCAGCACTTTTGCACGTGTTTTGTGTTATGAAATACCCGCACTGCGGTGGTGGTGAAACGGAAACTAGATTTATTGATTGTTGGTCGATTTCTCTATAATATGCACGATAAAAACGAAAAAACGTTCAATTTAAAAAAATCTTGAATGAGGATAATTGCATTTTGATCACTAAATACTAAAATAGGCAACATTCACGTATTTATTAGTGAAATAGCACTGTAATTTTGCATTTAATACTCTTCAAAACGAATAAGAAACCTAAATGATTGCGTTTTTCATTGAAGGAAAGCAACAGGCAAAGATCCGAGCTTACTTATTACACATATCTAGCGCACTTTAATTGTGTAGAAGAGCTACACCTCCAAAAACATTCAGTTTCCTCCTACCAATATACAAGAAGTAGAAGACGAAAAATCGTATATCTTCAACTCCTTTGCAAATTGCTACCAAATTATTCCGATGACAATTATAGGAATAAAGAGATGCGATGCGCACTCCCCACAGGGTTCAACGACATCAGTCGCTGGCTTGTGGCCTGTCGGCGAGGCAGCCGTCCTCGGGCGAGCGGTGCTTGAAGCACAGGACGGCCTGCGGGGGCGCGTGTGGATTGCACGTGGGCGAAAGCAAATCGCAAGCTGGCTCTCCGCCCGCGCGCTGAGAGATCGCAAACGCAGCAATTCCACGCCCTGCGAACTAGACTGCACTAGATAACTCGCGAGCGAAAATGTATATTTTAAAATATTAATAATCTCGCTTGGTTAGTACTTTTATTCATCAACTGCGTTCCGAGCGATATCATCAGGGCAGATGAAACATATTCAATAAACATATAAGACGCTTTACTGCTCCATTGTCCCCAGAAGTAGCAACTGTACTTGAAAGTGAGAGCGTAGGCTTCCGCGGCCGGAGTCAGTACTTACTAGGCTGTCCGGGTGACGCCGCATCCATGGCGAAGGTGCCTAGTCCATGGCACCTTCGCCATGGACGCGGCGTCACCCGGACAGCCTAGTAAGAACTGTACTTGAAGCAACAAAAAATTCCTTGTGAGATATTATTAGCATTATTACTCTTTGCAACACGCAGACACAACTCCTGCCTGTATGTACAGTGTTTGGAAGACATTTTTAATGAAGCATTGATATTATTTGAAGATATGCTATGTCAATTGAAGGGAAAATAGTCTATCACCCGCGCTATTTTCACCAGAACGTGTCAAAAACGTGTCGGTCTAGACGTATTGGGAGGAAACATTACGATGTAGAAACGCTGTAAGTTTAGACATCTTAAGGTTCAGAAAAGGCTCTTCACAAACGATCAATGACTTAGGTATCACTCAGGTATGGAGCACACAAAGTGGAAATGATGAACGTATTTTTCATTGACGCACAAGGAGGTACAAAAAACATTTCTACTCAATTTGATACTCGCAGAAATTATAATTATGCATGGGCCTGCCCTGGCTCTAGCAACATTGGGGATTGCATCAACGCTACTTGAAGAACGCATGGCGTATTCTACTTTTGAGCTGCCATTGAATTTCAACCTCGCTAAACATCCTTTTTGCAACATAAAAATAATATCTGGAATGGCACCCTTACTAAAAAGATACCAACCCATTATTTGATACCATAGCCCATAGGAAAGGACAGAGAGATTTTCGAGATTTCCGAAGCAATCAACGTCCAGCAGCTGGGCAAAACCGTTACACTGCTCGCCGGTGATTTCTGTCAAACTTTGCCCGTCATTCCAAGATGAACACCAGCAGACAAGCTGTCCGCATGCCTGAAGAATTCGGGTTTCTGAAGATATGTGAAGAAAATTACACTGTCGACCAATATGCGTGTACGTTTATTTAGAGACGATTCTGCACAAACAATTGCCGAGCAACTTTTGAATGCCGGCGACGGCAATTTTCTGGTTGATCCTACAACACAGGAATTGAATAGTTTATTTCAAAAACCCGTCAAACGCCAAAATATAAAACATGCTTTAGCGACGGATTATTGTTCCAGGAAGATAGACACATCGTTTAGGGCATATTTATATGAAAAATATTCATTTACCAGCTCATGGGTACATAAATTCCGTGGTGGTAGCAGATATCTTTTGGTAATCCATATTATGGTAAAGGAAATAATCTCCACAAAAGTTTTAATAATTTTTATTAACAATTTTCCAGAGTTAACTTTCGGGAAAACACTTTTCCCATCCTCAGTGAATCTCTAGCAAAATGGAGAAATGATAACATTAACACAAGTTGAACAAAAAAAAAAGGTGGGTGAATTTAGTGGAAAAACAAACAAATAATATCATATAAATACAAATAGAAAGTACTTACTGCCCAAGCAACGTGGATCTCCTATGAATGTTCACAACATGGCCAAAAATGTGAAAACGGCAAAACATGCTTGTTACAGCTAGGTGGCATCCATCTTTTGGAATGGGAGAAGAGGATGCCTAACAATTAAGGCAAAAAGGGGGGGAAGAAGAGAAGAAAGGGTAGTCATAAAAAGACGTAAGAAATCTTTTTACTGCTGCATACAGGAATGTAAAACAGAACAGAAAATTAGGAATGTGCAAGATTCTAGAATTTTAATTAAATAAAGAAAATAGTTTTTTTTACAAGTTGACTAGATAAAGAGATTGCAAAAAAGGGTGGAAAAGTGGTCAAAAGAATGATTAGGTGATAGTTAATAAAATATTTAGAATGGGACTGCTTTTAATCAAGAAATGTTCATTCAAGACAGAAAAATTAGTATTTTTGAAAATTTTTAGATCTACAGTTACACTGGTTTTGGGTTTCATAAATATGACACCTTCGCATAGATAATTCGGCCTGTGATCTGCATTACAGTACCTCTTATCTGTTCTATCCACGGTGCGTTGACATTTAAGTGACTTTCAGTCAACCATATTTCACTGCAAATTTCTTGTACAGCAGCTTTGTTTCCAGGAATGTTCATTTTTGTATATCGTATATTATTATTATTATTATTATTATTATTATATTGATATTTTTGATCGATTAGGAAGAACTTTGTATCACACTTGGAAATTCAAATAGTATTCATTTTTATATTATTTGTCATGTATGAGAACAATATTGTGGGTAGGGTTCATAATTTAAATTTCAATATGTAGTAGGGTGTCAGATGTGCGACTAGGACGTCGTATTTTTAAGGCTGCTCTCTCAACACCAGCGAGGTCCTTCAGCCGCAGCACTTTCCATGAGAGCAGTGCAGGCACCTTCTCACCCCTCTGTATGCGGGGTACTTGCGCCCATTCTCAGAACTTGCACTCGCAGCACTTGCATCGTAACTCGGCGCGCTGTGGAATTACGCAGCAAGTTCTTGGAGAACTCCGAGGTGCACTCGAAGAGGACATTTGTGACAGGAAGTTATGGGGGAATGTTTGTTAATGTTTATAACTTATTTTTTAAAATAGAAGTATTGTTTTATTTCTGAAATATATTATACATTTCAATACCTGGTCATACTTGAAAATTTAACAATTTCGTGGAAGTACGTTTCGTACTTCGGTATTTTAAACTATAATTGTAACCGCTTAGCTTCTAAGCAAGAAGTAATTGTGACATTGACTGTTAAAATGTTATTGCCACTGCCGCTAATCGAAACCCAATCTTCCGATTTTCGCCTATTTGCTCTAACCGCGAGACCTACTTAGTAGTCTCCTCCTCGAACAGACTTTAGGAGATAAGATTATCTTTTCGTGTTAGCCCAATTATGTTTACAAATACGAAAGCCGTAGGTATTTTATTTATTTGCTTGGCCATTGGCCGTCTGCAACCGTGTAAGACAAATACAATAGAGATAGAATATTTAGAAAACTTCATATGATACATAATATGCAACATTCTAGTTTAACTCTAGAGTACTCACGCTGTTGTAAAAAGTACAACGATAGAACATTTTCCATAGTTTCATGAAATGTTGCGCTTCAATAGTGAATGTATTCTAGGAATTCGTTTATTGATAATTCTTTATTGTTATGGCAGAAACAGATATTACCTTAACAGTTGAGTTGTGAGAGGAATGTAGTAAAGGTCTCTCTCTTGTACATTTTATAACGCGCAAGTTCTGGTGTTAATTTTTCCAACAGGTCCTTTAAGCATGCAAAAAGTAACGAAAGAGTAGATAAATTCAGTTGCTAAATTTAGAAAAAAATATCCACTAACGATGGTGTAGCCAGAATCCATGCTGTATGGGACCTTGAAACCGAAATTAGAATGTCGCCAAAACGTCTGTCTGTCCTCCCGTTTGTGAACAATGTTAGCAGCTAAAGCGTTTACCTATTTTCTCCAAAATTGATATAACTCAATTGATGTGAATGATGTCGCGGCCTCTTGAAATCGATATTTTATTTTTGTTTTTTTACAAGAAGCCCCTGGGACATTTTCAAAATTTTCAAAAATTGCTCCATTTTTGACGAACGATTTTTTGTTTGATAGTGGGTAGGACGTTGAAGAGAATGTTGCACGTTTCATTTCCATTGCAAACGCTGATTTTTTGAAAATTGCAAAATTGAACGTTTTTTCGGCGTCTGCCTATCACTACAATAATAACCATGATATACATTTTTCTCATAAATGAAATCTGAGATTTTGAAATAAGGAAATATTTTCATCGTTTATGTTCTCTCATTGTTATTCGAAATTATGTAAAACATTGAAATAACTGTTATTAGAATGAAAAAAATATTAAAAATAGAAATGCTAAAAATTCTGGATGATGTAAAAAATACAAGCCGTAGGTTTTGCAACAAACATCTACAACGGTGTTTTAGTTTGATGGCTGAGATAACGCGTTTTAGTTGAAGTGGTCGCCATGGATGGGATCGAAGAGAGCGGGCAGTGGCAAAATCGGTTCACTGACTGATGTAGTGAGTGAACTTAACAATACGATTGGCTGTTTCAAGCTCCAATTGACGGGATTACTTTGGGTAGAAGCAGTAAGACCATAGTACGTTGAAATAGCGGCCAATTAACAATACTGTTAAGTAGCATCTGTTTGTAAGATTCGTTACTGTAGAAGAGGAAGTGTATTAGCACTGGGTTGTGATTAGACTGTTTCAGCCAATGATTGAAGGAGAATGGGGTAGTTAGGAAATTCGTAAATGTCTAAAATGTCGGGTGGGATATTAAGGTTATAAGGATTGTGTGTGGATATAAGGATTGTGTGTGGATATAAGGATTGTGTGTGGATATAAGGATTGTGTGTGGATATAAGGATTGTGTGTGGATATAAGGATTGTGTGTGGTTATAAGGATTGGGCGCTGATAGAGTAGCTGAAAATGAAGTTCACGAGTATATATAAGAGAGCATTCTAATTTCTATTGTTGGTTCTGCAGCCCCAGGATCACTGTTAAGGTCTTCCAGGAGTATATGCGGAGTTTGACTTTTAAACAACGTTTAAATTTGGTTTGGTACAAGGGATTGATTGGTTGGTATGTAAGCAGCAATGACAGTGAAAAGCTGGTTAGGCTGAAGGGGAGTTCATTTGCAACCGTTACAAGTCTTGGTGTGGGAGAGAGAATTACTCTGTAGAGGGCAATGGAACGTAAAATAAATAGTCACTTCATAGGCGGCTGTTTATAGCACAGGCGTCACTGGGAGTGCCAGGAGAGAAATTGGCATGTGTAAAACAGGGCAATTGTAGGGTGTAAGTATAAGAGAAGTGAAGGAATTTGTCTCCCAATAACCAGGAAAAATGGGAGTAGCTGAGCTATGTGTTTAGATGCAAAAATAGGGAACGTCTCATACTTTTTTAAATTAATCATACAAAACTAGTTACGATAAATATTTTACAAAATATTTTTGAAGTAAAAAAAAGATCCAACATAAAAAAGATTATAAAAAATAAATTGAAATAGATTTACTCGTTTAACAAGTCATTGAAATGAATATAGTAAATATGGTAAAGGAAATAATCTTCACAAAAGGTTTAATAATTTTTATTAATTATTTCCCAGAGTTAACATTCGGGAAAACACTTTTCCCATCCTCAGTGGAATTTATTGAAATGAATTATATTTTCGTTTCTCATACATAGTAGTCTTCTTGTAGAACAATAGTTATGTCTCTGGAAACTGTTTATCCTAAATTGAAGTGTTCAAAAGTACTTGAAGTTTGTAATTTCCCCAGGAGAAGCATTGCATCGCAGTGTTCAAGAGTTGAATGAGAGCACATGAACTTAATCGGGGTCACGCACCTGGGATAAAAACACAGCGTGAAATACGAGCAGCGAAGCGAGCACCGAGCGTTTGACACCAAATTTTACGTAACAAATATATGTGTCAAATGTGACAAATATCAGCGTCGTATTTTTCGTTAATATGGTTAAAAATAACAAAATGAAATATTAGCGCCATCGTGCAACTCTCCTGTTCTGTTACGCTCGGGTTGGATGGATGTTGGCTTATGGTGTGCGTTCGGTCCGAAACTCGACAAAGAGTCATTTTACGAAACAAATTTTCTGTTTGCGAAAACACCGATTTTTAAAATTTTCCTGGCGCGAGTAACGTTCGCATTGTAACGAGGCTAACGATGGAGCGAAAAAAGCTTTCAGTAGGAGCTTCAGCTTTTTGTTCGAACATGTCACTACATTCCTTTTTCATGGAAATTTCTGTTACTGTCCGTTGTGTGACATATGAAATTTTCAAACATACGATTTCATTTTGTTTATAAACAGTTCACTGAAATGTTCAATATCCCGCGCGATCTCATTCCAACACACATGTTTTCAGCAGAACATTTTCAATTTTACAATCAATGACATAGAACATATTTCTATGAGATTCATCCTCATCTTGTACCACAATATGGGAAATAATTAAGAAAGTTAGACCTTGAGACAATATTTGATATCAACGACTACAATCTCGTTTAATCAGAATAAAAAAGCTAATTTCCCGGATAAAATGATTTGAAATATTAAAGTTGTTATTTGAGAGTTAAGATAATATTATCTCTCTACATAAATGTAAGTAAGTCAATAGTTACATACTCACGCCAAGGACCCCACAAAGTACGATATTTATTTATTTTGTGGTTAGATCCTTTTCCATTCCAAGACTGTTATCGATAACACACGGTGTAGCGTATTTTCCATTGTTCAGTAAATCTTCAGTTTGGCTTCTGAGAAGCGCAATAGGGAAGAACTACGTGACATGTAGCACACATGATGAACACGTATGTCTATTCCTATGGACTGTGGGTGAATCACGAGGGCTATTCTTTGCACCGATTCTGAATTGACACACACTTACTAGCCCTTTATAGTTCTCTGCTACATATATGTACCGCTTGGGGTAGTATTTTATTTCAGAAAAATATCCTAGAGCTATGTTGCCAGTTTTGTTGTTTTGCGGGTTCTCAAACGCTCAGAGGTATATATTTGCACATTCTTTTATATCCCGCCGTACTTGTGTTTTCAATTGTTTTGGCGCGAAATGTAGTATATACGATGTACTAGGGAGCTTCTGGAGCCCTGCGAGTGGGCCACGCGGACACTGTTTGTGAATGATCGAAGGCCTTTTGGTGCGATTTCTAAAGGGTGAGTTTTTAATACTATATTATAAGTTTACAACGTTTCAATGCAAATAGATAATATATTTTACCTGTTTTTTACAATATTTTCGCATTATTGTTCCTCACTGGGAATCCCTACGGCATTTTACACTCGCTTCTATTCGGTAATATAAATTCCCAATTCTTGCTTTTTAATCAATTTAATTTTTGGATGTTTTGATAAATGAGGAAAATTTCTCCTATCGCTAAGATGTTACTTCATAGTTTTGGGTGCTTGTGTGACACGTATTTTGTAACTATGTATCGACATATAGGCTTTGTACACATACATCATGAATGTCTATTACACGAACATGTTGTATTACTCAGGTCATGTCGAAGTTATCAGAGGAAGACATTCGCAATGTCTTCCTCTGATAAGAATTTTTGAATAGAAACTTCAGGCAAGGGTTTGGAATTTTGCATAATGCTGAAGTAAATTTGCAAAGTCCTTTGCACATTTTCATGTTAATTCTGACTTCTACTTATCATGGAATTTATCGTTACGCAATCAAATTTGTATGCATCGCAAAATAATACTATTTTCAATCTCTCTGTTGAGGAACTGAAAGCTTTTCTGGGAATTCTAATAATTATGGCTTTCAATTCTTTACCAAGCCATTGCCTGTTTTGAAGTAGTGATCCTAATTTTCATAATGAGAGATTATCGAGTGTAATGCCTCTCAAAAGATCCCTAAAAATTTTACGCTACTTACATTTGAATGACAACAATGCTCATCCAGAAAAAAAGAGATCCATTACAAATTCTATAAAATAAAACCGTTCATAGATCACGTGAATGTGAAATTTAGACTTCTATTCAATCCCTCCAGGTTCTCGGCAGTGGACGAATCAATGATAAAATCTGAAGGTCGTACTACATTGGAGCAGTGCCTATGAAGCCAGAGAAACGAGGTTTCAAAATGTGAGTACTTGCTTATTCTGTTACTGGCTACTGCTTAGCTCTTTCCTTGTTTTAAGGGAAAGAAGGAAGAACATGTCAATCTCTAGGAGAGAGACTAGTTTCAAGGCTCACACAAGGTTTTGAATGATTAGTATATAGTCTGTTTTTCGACAATTTCTTCTCTAACTTACCTATGATAAAAAGGCTTTTTAAAGAATGGACTGTGAGACTATTAGACAGACAAGACTTTTTTCCAGCAGATTATTTTCTTACATCAGGAGATTGGAGAGATCGCGGAAAGAAATGTGTGTGTTGTAACAACAATGCACACCGTTTTTGAAAGGACAAGTTCTCCAAACAAATAAACAAGGAAAGCATGAGTTTGTCACCTGTCCCATGTGTATAAAAGACTATAATTTATACATGGGCGGTGTGGACCATTTTGGCCAAATGAATTCTGCATACAATATTAGTTGGAAGTCCAAGAGATGGTGAACAAATTTTGTTTGTTTGTGTTGATGCTATGATAGTGAACTCCTATATTTTGTACAAGACAACATTCCAGGCTGCTCATCCTCACAATAAGTATTTGCCCCACCTAAAATTTAGTTCTAGATTAGCAGATGAACTCATTGAAAATTTCTGTTCTCGTAAGAGAAAAGGGCCTACATCTCAGAAAGAAAAAGGTCTAAAAAGAAACCATCCTGATGGTCGTCCAACAATTCCAATCGTCAAAAGACTGGTGAGCGTTGGGGAACATCTTTCTGTGAAAGGAATCAGACGACGATGCGCATTTTGCAGCACATCAAAAGAGCAAAAGCGTTTGGACATCCAATGTCAGAAGTGCGATGTAGCGTTGTGCTTGTATTGTTTTGTCCTTTTCGAGAAATCATATATACACGGAAGACAGAACATATTACAGATATTGTATTTCTAAAATTTGTATAATAAAGATTTTTCTGAAATAAAAATAATAAACGAAAATATTCTGTGGTTTGTTCAAAAGGTAAAAATAACGCACAAAAAACATGAAAAGAAACATGTGCTACATATATGTAGCAATGAACACAGTGAAACATTTGCCGAGAATGCTCGTTGGTACACATATGTACCACCCCATATTTCTTATATTTTGCATTTGAATGATGCAAAACCCGGTATAATTGTATACTTCAATAGGAACTGAGGAATTAACTGTAAAATTGCCGGTATTTTTAAAGCCCAAGTTACTGCCCCATAAAGGACAGCATCTGTTGATTAGGTTATAGCTGCTAACAACTTTGTCAAAAAACTAATGTACATTTTCATTAAAAATGTCAGTAAATAACAATAATTAGTAAATCATTTTCCATTATCGCCAGTATGTTACCTTTTTACTCTCTCTCACAATCTATGAATTCACATTTTGGTTGCCCTTCTACCTACTAAATTTAACCACTAATTTCATATTAGACGTCTATGTCTCCCTCTTTCTATCTTTCTCCCTCTCTCTTCTCAATGTCATCACGCACTTCCAGACGACGACCCCACATCGCTTTAAGTCAACAGCGTCACACGACGTCCCTCGCCCGCCCCGACCTCGTGCTAACCGCATTTCCCCCATCCCATCCTCACCCAAACTCCGGCCCCACCCGCCCGTTCCCATCGCCGCCCCCCTCACATCCCTCGCAGATCTCTTCCATCCCGCTATCACAACTCCCGCACCCTCCACCTCACTGCTCCTCCCAGACTTTTGTTTAATAAGCTTTATTTTTTGGTCGCATGAACTTTAAGGTCATTAGCAACCCTACAAACAATATTGTATTAAATAAATTTGCATCTTTGAGAAATTTGAAAACATATTCTTAAGATTCTGTGAGATATTTGGGGAGACAATGTGTAAGTAAATGTGCATTTCGTGAGTCAGAGCACACCGGGCAATCTATTAAAATAAATTGGATAGTTTTAGGGATGTAACAAGATGTACAAAGTGATGGAGATTATTTCTTGAATAGTAGATGTGAATAAGTATGATGACTATGTCCTATGTGAAGTATTGCGAGATTAATTTCTTCTTTTCTTGTTTGTACTGAAAGAGCGTCGTTATCGAAAACACATCTAATTTTGTGAAGATAACTTGGACAATTATACCAGGTAGTGTTCCAGTGGTGCTTAAGACGTCTATATAGTTCTTTTTTTATGTCGCTATATGTTTTGTTGAGCTTCCAGCCTTTCCGCCCCCCACCCACTTCCACCCTCCCCGCCTTTCCATCATGCCCCGCCACTGCCACACGCAGATCCTCCGCCACACATTTCCCAGATCATCCACCACACTGTCTGCGACAACCACTCCTCCGGCACCTCCACCAGCATCAGCTCCTCCGTCACGACACAATTTCCACCTCACGCCATCTGCCCGTCACGTCCTCCAGCGCGTCCCCTCCCCAACCGCGTTCCCACGTCGCCTCGGCCGCCCGCCGACGTCGCTCGCGGTGGCTCTTCCTGTGATTACGAAGCGGCGGATACAAAGGTGAATATCGACCTCGTGCCCGCGGCCGCGGCCGAAACAACGAGCAATCGGGGCGAGGACGGACGCATAACTCAATCTAACTTTGGTAATGGGAAACCGGAGCGGAGGCGCGCTGACAGCGCCCGCCGACGGTGCGTGCGTGCGCGCGCGCGCTCGGGCAGTGCGCTCGCCGCCGCCGCCACTGTTGCTGTCACCTTCCGCCCCCCACCCCGGCCACCGGTCTCCGCTGCCCAGCACAGTGCGCCGAGGTGCGCCAGCGGAGGGGCAGTATGGTAATTCGAGAGGTTAGGCCAACATAACGACTGGTTGATTAACAATTCCGGGCGCGTTAATGGCTAAGTTCGTTTCTCAGTGTAATTCTAAGAGTAATGCATTGTTTTTTCCTCGGGAGGTAGAGGTGATATTCCCCCGCTGGATGGTGAGATCCAGCACCGACCTACCCTCTGCTAGCGGGGTTTTCCCCAACCACGTATCTCCCACCAGCTGTGCACCGCTCTAGACTGGAGAAGCACTAAACGACTGACTGGTCTCCCGGCATGTGTGGTAGTGTAGTAAATTATCGTGAAAGTGTGTGTAAGGGGTGAGGATAGGACAAGGAAGAGGAAGGTGAGATCGCGCGCTGTCAGTGGCCCGTTTGTTAGGGTGTTGCTCCGGCATTTGCCTCGTATGTATCGGAAAACTTCCCGTCAGAGCTGCCGGCCGCTGCAATTCTCCTCCAGAAAGCGACTGAATTCGACCTAGCTGACAAGCTACTATCGAAAATCCTGCCCCCGCCGCGACTCGAGACTCTCAGGACCTCCCAGTGAGAGTCACCGCAGTGATATCAATTAATGCCCTGAGCAACCTCTCCTGCTGCAACATAACGAGAAGTTCTCCTGCTAAACAGCTTCCATATTTGCCTATCCCGGGAACGTCTATGCGATAAATACGATTACTGTGATCGATGTTATGTTGCCACATGCCGGTTAATATGGGAGTCAGAATTTATTGGCATTGGGAGTCGAAAGGATGCCAGCTAGGCGACTCACAGAAATTTGCTTAACTTGCGAGTAGCCCAATAGATTATTTCAAAGTACCCGTGCATTAGCAAGAAATATAACGACCGTTATATTTTACACAACAAAAATAAACGTTTTTCGCAAACCTTTCGCCCCAAACCCCGTTTAAATGGATTTATAAAATGATATGATCATAGAAATTAGCAGATCATACAAATCATCATAATATGATCACAGAAAGCAGCAGGAAATGTACATACCAACTGAAAAATGTATGAATTCACAAACAACTTTTCTTCTTACAAAACTGATGACTTGTCATTAAGATGCCAAGAAGTCCTTCGATTCACTAAACCCGCCTAGATAGGAGAGGTGCATTTAGATCGTGCATCAACTGAACATCTAGCTGTCAAAGGGTCTTGAGGAAATTACTAGTCCAGTCGATAAGTACTAAAGAACCAGGTTACTTGGGATAAGGGACATAGAAAATTTCTCTCTTTGTACTTTGTGTGCTCCCAGGCAGTAGTTTTCGATCTCCAAAATCTTCTATTAAATAGGAGGCCTGGAAAACCAGTATTTGTTTCTGACATTTATCTCTATATCTCTTTAACCTTAGGTTCTATAGGAAAATGATTCAAACCAATTTTGAAGAGGATTAAGTTTCCTAAAACTTTTATGTAGAAACTTATCTTTTTAAAACAACTAGTGAGTGATATACAGCTTAAAAACGCTATTTTCCATTTGTTTAAAGTATGCTAAAATGACAATGATATTTTAATGAACTTGTAATAAATATTATTATTATTATTATTATTATTATTATTATTATTAATTTCTATCGGTGTACACATTGCCTCACATATGTAAGCATTGCTGAAAATATAATGTATTACATAAATATACAATAATAGATGGATATGTATATGTGTATGTTCGTACATTGCACCATAACTCTTCAACGCGAGAACAATTCCGTTTCAGTAAAACTTGGTATTCATTTGTGCAGTAGAATTACAGTGGTGAAAATAATACTATGGGAGTATGACGCCACAGAAGTGGGGATGAGAAAAAAGTGTCCTTTATAAAATAAATCATTACGCAATCCGCAACAAACATAGCACTAGTGATGCGCGCTGAGCGGTTACACCGAAAGAGAGGTAGGGCTGTTCAACAGAAGGCTGCAAACGGGCGAAACAAATGAATTAGAACCCAAAGTACACCTGATATTAACCAGTTGAAATATTGTAAGAATATGGCGAATATTATATTTTCCTAAGCAGAGCCATGTAAGTATTGTAGAATTGTCACAAATTTTGGAATTAGTAGGTTGATGGGTTCGTTATCACAAATCTGCAAAAATTTTTATTTTTAATTTATTATTATTATTATTACTATTATTATTATTACTATTATTATTATTACTATTATTATTATTATTACTATTATTATTATTACTATTATTATTACACTCTTGTACTTTTTGAAAAATCAAAAGAATACATTAAAACGATGATGATGCGTTGCTATTCAGTAGATTTATATCTATTCTTATAAAAAGATTGGAGACAAAATTGGGAGCTCTTTTGAAAGAAGCTCGTTTGAGCGTCTCTAAAAATTCTCATTTTTACAGGACTGTTTTGAATTTTTGAGAAAAGACATGGATAAGAATGCATTTGAAGCACTTAAATTCACAAATGCAACTGTGCAAATGCAATATTATAGACGCGAAAGCTAAATAAACAAATTGCAATTGTGCAATTTTCGAAAAATTAAAGGAATATATTAAAATGACCTTTATATAATGTCATTTAGTGTATTTAGAACTATTTGCACAAAAAGTTTAAAGAACAATAATTAATTTGGAGTTTTTTTTGAAGAAAATCTCATTTTTAAAATTAAACGTACTTGGACCTACGTAACGTAATTAAACGAACAAAACTTGATTTCACGCAAAATTTTATAAAAGTTTGTGACATAGAAGGAAATTGTGCACGTAGTCATTTATTGTCTAAATTTGGAGAAGAGATTCTATTCAGTAGATAGATATTTAATCTTCAACATTGTAGTTGTAGAACACGCCAAAAAATATTTAAACTTTTGTACTTTTTGAAAATTCAGAGTATTTAATGCAAATCGGACTTTGGCAATGTTTAGGAGCATATTTTTCTGAAAACAATAGAAAAAATTAAATTTTGTTCGAGAAAAATTTTAAAATGTCCTTGAGATTTCAAGTGTAGTACCATCAATAATTAAAATATTAGTTTCAAAATCAAAGAGCTGCGACACCAACTGGATAGGTGGGATATTAATTTTTGTAAAATAAATTTTTATATGGTTTAGCCACTAGCGTTCTTTACTGACGGTCAGACGTTTTGCCGTAAACCAATTTTTCCGTGTCAGCAACGTGTAGTCAGTATATACAGCATTATCACACTTTCTCTACATGTGACAAAGTAAAATATGTCAACAGTACCACTTTCTGTCATGATGATTTGCACATGTAGCTGAAAGCTTATTGAGCGCATTTTGTTAGAATATGTCAATGCTCCACCACATCGAATATCCTTAAAAAAATTCACGGAATAAAGTAATCCGAAGTGATTGCAACCACTGACGCTCCTCAATACGATTTAATGTTGGCACATCTATCAAAAGTGCTTAAAGCCTTTTAATACCTAACATAATTAACTGTCTGGATTAAATATATAAAAGAAATTGATCTAAATCTGCAGTAATTACTAACTGCATTTCCAATTACTAACTCTTCCGTATTTACAACAACTTTACCTCATAATTCATTCGAAGCTGCAACTCTGACGCATCAGTGACGTCACGCATAATGATATCAGTGTGACCGACATAGTGCTTTCGGAATGAATCTTCCGAACGGGTGTTCAAATTTTAAAGTCAACGATATTGTATATTTACAAGTGTATATATTACACATTAGTAAATATCAACAAAAACTATCTTTATTATTATTATTACTATTATTATTATTATTATTATTAAATAAGGTTAAAAAAATTACATTAAAACCCTGGTCGCCAAAACCGAAAGAGGTATGATAGTCATTTACTAATTAAAATATGAACCAAATGTTGGCCTTTTTGAACAATTGTTGAAACATTTTAGTGCTCCCCATGAAGTGGTCTGGTAGCGCAAGTAAAATCTTTTCTCTGAACTCCAAGAAAAGACGAAAAAGGGCGAGGTTTTATCCATTTGGCCCCACTGTGCGCGCTGTCGCCGTCCTCCCTTGGGCTCGGCGCAGGGCGTTCCAATGAATCCGGTCGCCAGCGTTTCGCTTGGGCCTCTCGCCCGAAAACTTGCTACCGTCGCGCCGCCGGCTCGCCGGCGATGGTGCGCGCGAAAAACGAACGAACGCCAGCGACTAGGGCGCGCCGCTGGCGGGGGAGGGGGAGGGGAGGGGGGAATTGCCACCCGGGGGTTGGCCTTTGAAAAGCGCTGGCGAGTTGACGAACGCAGTCACCGCCAGGTGGCGATCGCAATCGACTGTAGGAAACCGGTGAACGTGGAAGAACGGGAGGAAAGCGTCGGGAAATAAGAGTGGAATGGTGAAACACAAACGCAATGTGTTTGCATGTTTGAAATTCCGAAGCAGTAAATAGTAATTCTTTTCGAGGAGCAAACCAGCGAGTACTTACTATACTTACTGCAAGTATAATATTCTAACTCGACTTGCAATAATAAAACAACAACAAAAAGGATCTCGTGGAGATGCTCAAGTTGCAATTGAAGGCGAAACAACAACAGAAGGAAACAGACTGCCGCCAGGAACGGACATTATGGTCTCGATTCAAGAGTTAAACAACAGAATTGATGTGATTTAATTTCTCAAGTGAAGGGAAAGTACTACTTGCTACTGTACCTTATTTCCCTGACATTTAATGCATTAAACATTTTTTATGACAAAAGAGCTGCAAGTGTGTAGGATTTTATGTAAACCAAAGGTTCCAAACTGGAATGAACTGCGTGAAACTAAACTGGAACCCGGTGTGTAATTTATGTCATTCGTCGATTAAATATGCAGTGAGAATACATATTTTATTAAATGGTCATAGAAAAATTCGTTAAAGAAATTAGTTATTCTAGATATTTGGAGGATATGAGTTATTTATTTTCCATTCCATATTCTTTAGATTTAAAAAAAATATGTCTGTATTAAAAATGTATTATTTTAATCGACAATAGTTTATCTCCCAACCACACCAGTGAAACGAATGATGACCCTCTCGATGTCTACCATAGAATATCATCAGCCCTGATTTTTCTTAGATTATTAAACAGTTACAATAACAAGTGTACAAGAGTTAATCCAACATTGTTTACTCACTATTTTTGTCATTACTAAACCTTGTTTCACCTGAGACCCCAGCAGGAGTGTATAACTCACATTTTGGAAATTATATAATTACAATACTTCATATTAATTCCATTCTCTTAATGTATTACGTAAAGTGAACAAGGTAAAACGAGTCCAGTCAGTTAAAGGTGGGTAAAAGTATTCTCCGTAATGTTTTCGTCTTCAGCACATTTCTCCATTACACGTCTTGAGTACAGTTTTCCTGACGATTATGTTTACCCTTGTTGATGTTTAAAGCTGGAGTTTTTGAATATATTCAGTAGACGATTTTTAAGGATAGAAGTTTGCAATGAACTGTGAGAAGAGTGATACCTAATTCTTAATAAAGCTGGAGGATTGGCATAAACTAGGATGCTCTAGTAATTGTTCTCACAAAATTTGTTGAAAGGTTTGCATTGTCAAGAGTTTGGTTATGGATGTGGCGGACCAAGGACAATAGGAGAATGAAATTTTTCCATCTACTCTTGCTTAGTTATTTTAAAAATTTTCCATTTTGGAACCCAGTCGAAAAATAAGAAAAAGTGTAGATCATCTACTAACTGAGGCATAGAAATTGTTGTATATGCTGTTGTTTGCAGAAAAGACAATGGATACGGATGGTGTGGTAGGTATGCTTGCGGAGTATGTCATAAAGATGGGGAGATACTAGAACCCTACGAAATGTCGATTTTAATGTGAGTGTACTTTTGAGAAAGAATCTTGAGTGTTGGTATTGGGGGTAAACAGTGTGACTAGGAGTTGATAATGCAGTCAGATTACTTTTTGGAAATTTTATCGGTGGGGTGAATTTGGTGTGAGAATGTGGAAAAGAGGAATGCGAATGAGAGTGAGAGAGAGAGAGAGAGAGAGAGAGAGAGAGAGAGAGAGAGAGCGAAGATGAGAGTGCGATTATCTGACTGAAGGGATATGTGAGTTTCGTCATGAATATTACAACTGATATTTCTCGAAATGCTGAAGTCAAGGAAATTGATCTCAACTAATGCACAAAATAAATATTTGCGACATGTAGTGTAGCAATTCTGGCTTCAGATCCGAATTCACCGCGTTGACATACATAGAAAAACATGTATCAAGTATTTGGGTCTGACAACAACAACAAATGACACAACGCTGTTCATCGGTAATGCTGGAATTCCATAGGGTGTTGGCCCAATCTTAGCCTTGATGACAGCTTCCACTCTCGCAGGCATACTTTCAATCAGGTGCTGGAAGGTTTCTTGGGGAATGGCAGTCAATTTTTCACGGAGTGCTGCACTGAGGAGAGGTTTCAATGTAGGTTGATGAGGCTTGGCACTAAGTCAACGTTCCAAAACATCCCAAAGGTGTTCTAATGGATTCAAGTCAGCACTCTATGCAGGCCAGCCCTTTACAGGGATGTTGTTGGCGTGAAACAACTCCGCCACAAGCAGTTCAGTAAGAACAGGTGCTCTATCGTGTTAAAAAATGCAATCGCCATCCCCGAATTGCTCTTCAACAGGGGGAAGCAACAAAGAGTTGAAAACATCAACGTAGCTCTGAGACGTGATAGTGCCGTGCAAATAAACAAGAGGTGCAAGCCCTCTTCCATAAAACACAATCACACCAACACAATTTTGGACGTGTCTGAATACTTTCGATCACGTATTGTTTATACACGAGAACTGCACATAAACCCAATGAGTGCACGAGACAAGCAAATACACTCTTCACATCAAATCAACAGTTTCTGTGGCACTTCCAGTTTCAAACAGAATTAGGTTTCTGCTCCATAATGCTAGTGCGACAAGGGTTTATCAGCGACTGTTTTTAATGTCTTATTTTGTACCGTGCTGTATGCACGACTGTGTGCTATTGCCACAGCCAGCAGAGGAAAGAGTACAGTTTCGAATGTATATATTGGTTTACAGATTATATTTACAGATACGTCACAATAAAATAGGTCTCATTATATAAGTGCCGGACGTGTTCTCCCACACCCGCAGAACGCGTGTCCTTGCCCTGAGGAAGCCTGCAACACCGCAGGTGAAACGAGGGCCTCTCAACCAGCTTCACACGGGCAGCGAAGAAATAAGTTGTGTGGTTTGAGGTGTTTAAGAGGACGTTGAATGCTATGAAGGTTTTTAAGAGCTCTTAATACATCGGGTCTGAGTTTAATCCTAATGGTTTTGGAATAGTTCGTTGATTGGAGTTCACTACACAATGGGAGGAAGAAGGCGCGAGGCAAAAATCGAGTGAGAATGAGCATATGCTGAGGTGGTGCTGGACTGCTTATACTTGAAATTGCCGAAACTGGTTCGTCGTTCTTTTTCGCAGATTTACTTTAAAAAGATTTTTCAGTTTGTAGATTTCTATTCGAGCATTCGTTTGAGATAAAGTCACAGCTTATAAAGATCACAGTTTTCGAGTAGTTATCAGACTTATGACGTTTAACAGAATAACGTTTGGTATGCAGCCTCCTTGAAGTTAATCTGCATGATCTTCATTTTCTAATAGTATTGTAATATTGTTGCTTTGGTTAGATTGCGTTATGGATATACATTTGTTAATAATGTTTTTGTAGCGTGGTGTAATTATTAGTAACGTGTATAAACGCTTTTTTACTTTTATATTTTCCCCCAATGCCATCTTTCCGACCCTAAGTTGCCCAACTTTTTTTTCGTTCACCACCTGTTATTCACGTCCGTGTACATGGCCACCTGTGATTTTCGCATCTTACAAACGCCGTCTTTTTTTATTTTGAAACCCTTCACCAATATAATTAGACATTTCCAGGTTTGTGGGCCGTGGTCCAACGGAGACTGGTTCATACGTTTCGCCTGCAACTGTGGCAGATATCATCAGTGGCGTTGCTAGCGGGGCGGAGTGTTGTTCTTGGCAGCACCACGTTGACAGACTCTTCCGCGGTTATGGGTCCCGTATTTATGGTGACAAGGGAGGTTCGCGCGTTTGCGTCTGATTGGTTAGCGTCAGAGACGCTCGCATCTGATTGGACATGTCAGGTTGTCTGCCAGTACTGGTTGTCTGCCGAGTTTGGGGTGTTACGGAGTGCTCGGTACCATGTACTGTGTAATTTTTCACCTTCTTTTTCTGTTGAACATGTTTGTGATTCCATTTGGAGTCTCCTGTAGTAGTGCGTGGTGGTGGAGAGAACATCCGTCGCTTCAAAGCGCATGTGTCCGCGTTTCGACCGCGCGTGATTGGCGACTACTGATTTATCTGTATGTCGTGGAGGGCAGTTCCTTTTTGTGTTCTTTTATACGAGTGTTTAAACTTCTCCCTATAGTACCTATGTACAGCGCCCTTCAGCAACCATTCCTCTACCATGTGCATCTGCGATAGACCATCCACCTTTTCCGACTACCGGCTTGCCGCCTGAGCATCCTCCACCTTGAATTCACTCATCCGCTGCTCATTTAGGAACCTGCCCTTAACAAGGCCTCCTGCGTTCCCCTCCTCCCTCAAATAGCGCCCCTCCCAGCGGCTCGTCCTCCCCCTTCCCCCTCCCTCCCGCGCTGACTGCCTGTTGTCAACAGGAAGTTCCGTTTAATTACGGCTAACGCGCGGCGCACGCGGGATTAAGGTATAGATTGAACTTCCGTTCGCGCGGCGGCGCGGGGAGGGGCGGGCTGCGGGGAGGGCTGCAGAGCGGAGTGCAGAGAAGCGTGGCGGAGCGAGGCGAGGCGAGGAGAGGAGGTTCGTGACGTGGCGTGGCGTGGCGGACTGGGACGGGACGAGGGGTGCGGGTGAGGCGGGGTATGGCGAGGCAATGCAAGATAGTACCGGGCGAGGTGGGGCGGGGAGAGGCGGGGGTGAGGTGAGGTGAGGCAGGGCGAAGCGGGCGGTGCGGGGCGAAGCGGGGCGGGGCGGGGTGGAGCGAGGTGAGTTGGGGCGAAGTGAGGCAAGATGAGGCGAGGTGGGGCAAGGTGAAGTGAGGCAAGAAGAGGCGAGGTGAAGCGAGGTGAGGCAAGGTGAGACGAAGCAAGATGAAGCGATGGTCAGGTACGTAGGGGTGTGATATATGGCATTGAGGAGTGTGTAGTGACAAACCGTTGCATGGCATCGGATGGCGTGTAGAGGGATTGGAGCAGAAAGTGGATGCACAAGACCCGTGAAGGAAGGGAACCCGTGTGGAGGGCGATGGGATTTTTAGGAGCGATGAGCTGGGGGACAGTGGATAGGACGGGAAAGTTGGCAGGTGGGTTCGGCCGGGCGAAGGGGTAGTTCGGGTGTGGGGCGTGGCTGTTCGTGGCGGTGAGCGCAGCTCTCAATGGCTCGAGCGCCCGTTGTCCGCCAGGCCCATAACGGAATTACTCATTACCTGCTCCGCGCGAGCAAAAGTTGGACGTCGCCGCAACGCACCGCTCGGGCGAAAGGACGAACGGACGGACGGACAGACGGACGGACGGACGCCACCGCAGCGCGCACCTCTCGTCCTCACCAAGATCGGAGGCTGCAACGAGAGGACAGGGGCGGCAGTGGCGGCCTCATAGCGTCCTCCCGGGTGCGGCCACACCCAAAAAGGTGCAGTGGGCGAGGAGGAGCGGGGAATTGGTGACGACGCGGAAAGTAGGGGAGAGGGAGGGTTGCTGGCTATAGTGTATAAGACAAATGATTCAGAGAGTTAGGTATAGTTTCCCTGTGCTTCAAATACTATGGTCATTATGCTAGTAATTCTCGGTCAACGAAGATGGAGATACAAAAATGTTTCCACTCAGGTATATCGGCCGGTAGATTAGAAGCTCTCTTGTAGACAGAAGTCTTTCAATTCTTTATTAGTTTATTGTACAACTTTAATATATTGTAAGTTTAAGCAACTGGAATTCAACACATTTTGTACTTATTCGACCATTAAATAAACAATTGTGCATCTTCAACTAACTCGTAATACTCGTTGCTTCGTAACACGAACTCCATCAATTCCCTTTTTTCTTGTTACGATTTTATGAATAAAATACTAAACCCAAACTTGTCCTATGTTTATTAAATACTCCTTCATTTAAATTCTTTGTTAGTCTATGTGCTTCATGTTCAGATGGTTTTACATAATTCAACTTTATATTTTTATTTTCTTGTTCAATATTAAAAAAATAATATTTCTGTTGAATATGTTTATTTAATGCATTTACTTTCGTATTAGTTACCCAATCTATTGCCTGATTGACTATCCGTATTTATTATTATGGGTTTCTGTACTGAATCATTCTGCTTGAATTCTTTTAATAAATTGGAAGTCCGTTTTGCTTCATGATCAGAATCGCATAAGCTTACCAGTTCTGATTCCATAGTCGACAAAGTAACAATTTTTTGCTTACGACTTTTCCAACTGTCGAATTTCCAATTTTTAAATTGTACTCTCCAAAAGATATTGAATCATTGTACACCAACTTGCATCAAAATTGACGTATATTTCATGGAATTCATTTCCAATTTTCAAATTCAATTCTTTGGTACGTTTTATGTATCTAAAATCACGTTCATCTTGAAATAATGATAATCATCCAATTTCTATCCTACAACTCCAGGTATCTTCACAGATTGACAATTATTCATATTATTTTCTTTATTTTTTTCTATGAATTTCTTTTGATTTAAGTAAAACCAGTTTTTCTTCTTCTTCAATTTTAATACCCAGAAAATTAACATTATTCTTCAATTCCCTAACTGTAATCCTCATTCTTCAATTTCATTAATCATTATTAATGAAATCATCTTTTCCAACAATAATACCACCACTACATAAAATTCTACGGCTATAAAACTATTAATATATATTTATAATTAAATACACATGGATCACTTTCTGTTGCTTGCAGTCCAGCTTTCCTCAAAATTTCTGTCAGTTTTAAAAACTAACATTTTTCCTGCTTCAGGTAGCCCATAAATACTTTATAAAAATAACCTTTTCCTCTCATTTGTATTTATTTTTGTATTCTCTGGCCTCTTTTCTAAAATAATATCTTTTTCATAATTCGTGTGAGATGTGCATGCAGAATATAACATCCAAATTGTTTCTTTTTTACTATAGTCATTCATTATTTTTTTCATTAAATTCTGATTCATCATAGCACGTTCATTTTTCGAACTGAAGAAATAATTTCTTTGATTATTTGATAATTTCTTTGACTATTTCTTAAATTATTCTTAATTATACCACTACAATTTCCTCTTTCATTGCTTGAATACTTATTTCTAGCATTTATTTCACTATTATTGTTATTCACGTTACTTTTATGATAATTAATTCTTTTCTAACATTTTTAGCTAAGTGACCAAGATTTTCACAAGTATAGCAAGCATCTCACTTGTGTTATTTTACTTTAAATTAATTAGTTTCCGATTCTGTTTCTTTATCATATTTACTTTCAAAATGTTAAAGTGTTTCTCTCACAGTTTCATAATTAATTGACGTCTTCAATGCTATAACTATTGAAACTTCACGATATTAATCAAGATGATACAAGTTATCAATTCATTTTCTTGAATTTAAGTTCCTAATTAAAAAAACCTCTGGAGCTAAAGAATATGCACGTGTCAAATACTTTCTCTTTCTAATTTCTCAATTTTCGCTCATTTAATTTTCAATTGGATTTTTCTTGGGCTAACCGCAACTTCGTGCCCCTTCTTTAATACATTCCATAATTCCTTAGCATTATCGGTACCACGACGTGCCATCGCGTGATCAGCGTATAAAGTTAATATAATTAATGCATATATCTTTTCGTTTTTCTTATTCCATTTGTACCACATTTTTATTGAAGTCTCATCTCCTCCTTTCTTCTGTGGTTCGTCATTTAATAAGATATAATATATTTCTGGTTTTTTAATAAGATATAATATATTTTCTGGTTAAGTCAAAATATAATATTTTGACTTAACCAGAGCCATCATTCTCATACTTTATAAAGCATTTTTAGTACTTGTAAACAATTCTATTCTTCCGAATGATTCCATATTTTCCATTTCTTCTTCCGTGGCTTTTTACAATTCAAATTAAATGCTGCACGCTCTGCTACCAAATTGTTGTAGATAAAAAGTATTTCAATACTTAATTAGTTTATTGCACAACAACTTAAATACTCTGTAAATTCAAGCAATAGGAATTCAACACATTTTGTACTTATTCGACCATTCAATAAACAATTGTACCTCGTCAACTAACTCGTAACACTCGTTGCTTCGTAGCATGAACTCCATCTAATTCCAAGCGGACGAATAATGTGTATGGGTGACTGTGCAGCGTATTCACAAAATCTGAAAGGTCATGAGAATGCCACGTGAATGAATGAATGTATGTGCAATAGAATGAGTTCACTATTTCGATGAATGGATATACATAGTTGTGTGTGTGTGTTTGTGTCATACTTGAACAGACACCTGAACAGGTGATAGATTTTTACATAACATTCTATGGAAAAAGTTCTGTAAAAATATATTACCACTACGTGCAATACTGGAATTCTGAAATTTTCAAGATGGTCTTCTGTGTCCTAAGACGTCTCTTAATCACGGGGGCGAGAGCCAGCGGATCGCCACGGACCGCGCACAATCTTTAGTTTCCAATCCGTGTTCCAACCTCTCCACTTAAACATACTCATATTAAATGCACATACATTTCTACTCGAATCCGGAGCACAACAGGGAGCTTCCATCCTGTTCTGGCTGGTCGGTGCTCCTCTAGCGGAGGTACCTCAAGGGAGAAATCCTCTCAGCCGACATGGAATTTCACATTGTACTGGGCAAGCAACACCATCATGGAATGGAACGTTAATTACACTTACGGGAATTATTACCACAGCAGTTGACGTGGTCAACAACAAAATAACTTGTCAATGCATCTGTTTGTGTCAGAATACCCGCAGAAAAGTGGTAAGAAAGTATTCGTGACCCAAGGGTTTGGAGTACATACTAGTACCCAAGAACAAAAACGCAATTCTTTTTGACTCCATGGCTACAACTCCGTTGAACACGGTCGCAAATTTTAACCATTCCGGCTAATCTTTAACAAATACGCATGCCAGGTACAAACGTCCAGGGATATTTTAATGTCCGGACTCGCTGCCAAACACTAAGAGGGCAGGAGTGAGAATGTGACGTGTAACGTCCGTTCCCGGCCCAAACAAGGCATCTCCTAGACGCTCGACTTGTCATTTAATTGGGTCCGGCGGTTGCAACGAACAACAGAGGAACGCGAGGCGGCCACCTACTCCGGACAGGCGCGTTCCATCGCCTGCAGTCATCGGGGCACCATCACACTCCCTGGTGCCAGCCAGCCTCCGCCAGAATGCAGCAGGCGCGCAACTGACCAGGCGAAGTAATCACCGGTCAAGGGAATCCACCGGTGCAGTTATCATTAGCGCTGTCCGATCAAAGGCCAACACTCGTCGGAGAAAGGAATGTTACGATTGACCGCATTTCCCTACCTTTAACACTTTTGTTATTGTATTTTTTGCTTACTGCGTTCAATTTGCTCAAATAAACGTGATACCGTCACTTGGATGAGTTGAATGGAAAATTGTGTGACGTGTCATTGAAAGTAGAATTAGTGAAAAACCTGAATCTGCCCCGAGCCACAGTTGCCCACACCCGAGATTCTCCAACGCTGGCACCCAAAGTAGCAGGTTTGTGTCGCGCAAGGCGCTCAAAAGAAATATAGCGTATGCAAACACTGAGCTTTATCGTGTTCGTCCGATATGTTTTATCACATTTGGCGTCCAACATGTGTTTTAAGCGCGTTTCATTCCATTCGGCGACCAACGTGTGTTTTAAGCGCGTTTCATTGCAATGCTCTTGTGCTCCCTCTGCCACTAGATGCCTCAATTAGACATTACAATCGGAGCAAAACGATTTTTTTTCTCAAGAGCAGCACAGTGTACTGTTCGGAGTGGCGTAATGTATTATACACACATTTATGTTTGTATTCAAAAGGGAAGAGTTTTTTGGATCTTTTAATTTGTAAGTTTGCTAATGTATTGTGCGCTTGAGTGTGTTAAAACGAGTTGCCAGTACGATTGCAGTTGATAAATGAACACATTCTGTAGCATCAAAGCTAGTGGGTTTCTAAGCAAAATCCCTAGTCGCAACAGCCTCTGGACAATGCTCGGTGATTGTTGAACATTCTTGTTTCAAGAAAATAATGCAGGATGTGGGTTAAGAAAGACGCTAAAAAACGGCATACGTTGATATAACCAGCTTTGGATATTACTTGTTTGCTTACTTCCCATTCGGGCATTAGACATTTGAGCCGTTACGTGACAAAGATGGCTTGAAAATAGTTAACAAAACTCATCTGCAATTAAGTCGGTGACTCGAATGATACTAAATATTCAGCAGGTCAGGAGGCTGAAGTTGGCAGCCCAGCATTATCTACTTCGCACTGCGCTCTCTACGCGCTCAGACGAATCACTATTACTGGAAACGAAGTGCCGGATAACGTTAAGGGTTAGTTATAATATCCAATAATTATTGAAGATAAAAATTACGACGGAGTGTATGATAAATCGAAGAGGTAAGTGTGCAATATGCGGAAGAAGGAAATGTTTTGCGGGGTTTTAAAATACAACATTTATGTGCAGGCTACTAAAATTTGTGAGCTCGTCTCTAGTACGTAAGCCAACTTTTCTGGGTTTGTATGTACACCAATAAAATGTGTAAATGCCATACGAGCAAATAAACGTTAGGCAGTACTAGAGATCACGAACTGCTAGGCAAAACGACCGATGTGACACCAGCTCAAAGACTGTTCGGCGATGAGAGCAAATATTACAGTTAACACAAGTATAAAATAAAACAGTGTAGAGTGCAGTGTAAACAAGAATATTACTTTCCGAAGACTGTTAAAATCTAGGTATTATTGCTTAACAAGACGCACTTGTTAATTTCCATTATCATTATCAATATTTATTGAAAATGAGTAGGAGCGCGAGAGGGTCGTATAAGGCGACGAGAAAGGTGTGGTAGGGAGGTAAGTAGTATCAATGCATATGACCAAAATTTAAGAGTTCTCCCCGAGTAGGCAAGCGCTCTTTTGTGATATGACGCGCACGTGTGAACGGTCGTCAATGTTACACCAGCAACGGAGCGTTTAGCAGAGCGCAGAACGCGCGCGGAAAGGCAAACCGACGGACGCGACACCGGCTCCACCCCCGCCCGGCGGCGGGGCCCATGTCCTAGTTTCCGGAACGGTGGGCGAGGGGCGAGCGGGCGTCCAAATAACGAGAGCGGCCGCGCGGCGGTGGGGAATGACGCGGAATCACGTGGGCAAGCAAAATCCCGGAGCGCGGGCGACGGCAACGGCGGCGGGGGCGGGGCGACTTTACATAAGGCCGGGCCGAGCGAAGTTTCGCCGGCCGGCCCGAGGGGTGGGGGAGGGGAGCGGCGAGCGGTGAGCAATCCAGCCGCCGAAGCGACCGTCCGGGGAGGACTGCTTGCTCTAGTGGAGGGGAAACCGACGGCGGGCGTTTGCAGCGGCCAATGCAATTGAATCCTCCAACTTCGCATTTGCCGAATGAATCCATTGCTCGCTTCGAGTTGATCTTCCTCGCTCACTACCATTCTATTTGTGAGTCTCAACTCTTACATTATACGTAAGTGAAATTACCTTACTTTCTGTGAGGGTACCTTTTTATTTATTTTATTGACATTTGACAACGGATATAATGGGGCAAATAACAATAACAAATATTGTTCCCGTAAAAATGTTAATGAAGATGACAATACAAAGATATGCAGATTTTGAAATATATAAAATTGGTTTGCATTGAGAAGAAAATTGTCTATTTTAGATTATAAAGAAAAAATGTAAAAACATAAAATGCTCTCATTTAACAACGCCTGCCAGTTAAAGTAAAAAATATATATTTATATTGGAAAATATTTATATTTTTCAGGTTATTTTATTTCATTAGTAGAAAGAGTAATTCAAGCCAATACCCACCATATGAATCCAAACCTTGTTTCTAAGAATTGAAATTAATTTTATTACTTCATATTTTTCATGACGTAACTAATAAAATTTAAACTATTTATATTCCGAGAATTGTGAAATAAAATCACATAACATCTTAATGAAAGCAATCTGATAATTAGGATGCAGTAATTAACACTAATTTGAATTCTTGTAATAAACTATTATTTTTCCTTCTTGTAATTCATTAACTTAGGGGTGATACTAATGAGTCATGATCTTCATTCAATTAGAGACAATATTCAAAAACTCACATTCATATTATCGTTCTCAACTGAGATTTTCAGATTAGGAGTACATGGGCATTTGTACAGACAGACGAGATTGTAAATTGACAGGTGAGTTATTGCAAGGGAGCAGTAGAGTTAATTAGTTCGCCACAGTCCATGCAATAGTCCACAACGTCAATTGGAAAACAGCGCAGCCCAGCTGGCATCACGGTCACACGAGTTGCATTGATAGCTGTTCGCGACAATCGATTTGCATGTGTGCCCATAAAATGAGTGAGAATACACATTTCTAAAATTGTGAAAGTGAGAATGGATTATTGATATTAGTTTTGGTGGAATTATCCACATTTACATATGCTTGTGAAGCTAGTGATTCTACAATCGCAAATATTCTCTCGCTTTTTTTCTAACTTTTGCAAATGTTAAAAAATTCAAAAAATACAACGAAAATGAAACCTTTACCATTTATAAGCCTTCTTTACTCTACCCAAGGGACAAAATACGACAAAATGTGGAACTTTTTCGAGAATATGTTTATAAATTGCATTAACATCTACCAAAAATTAAGCAGAAACTACATTGTTTATAACATTCTTATTACTTAATTTAAACATTTTTAAAACAGATTTTTTTGTAAGAAAAAGCTATCAATAATAATGAACTTTCGCAATGTTAATGTTTGGCAATTTTCAAAAATAAAGAGTTCACCTTTGGAGCCGTGGAGGTCGAGATATGCCGCTGTCCGGAGGAGAATTGTAGTGTCCGGCTGCTGTTATCGGCAGTTTTCCGTGGTTTCTACGATCAACACTACGAGCAGTACCTTAAAATACGGTCCTCGAGCCACACGCGATCTTTCCTCCCTCTTCCTTGCAGTGCGATCTAACCTCACCGCTTACCTACACACAAATACAATTACATTTATGACACTACCACACATGTCAGTTGCGAGCTTAAGGGTTTGTCTCGACTGGTGCGGTGTCCTGTTGGTGGGAGATACCTGTTTGGGAAAAACTGCGCACGCCGACGGGTAGGCCGGGGCCGGATTTCGCCATCCAGTGGGCATCCAGTGGGCATCACCGCCCCCTCCCGCCATAAAAGCGTGCACTTCACGTTCTGAACTAATGACCATAGCAGTTGGTGCGCCCAGAATCACCAATCTATCAATAAAAGTCAAGAGTTCAGCTGAGAGAACTAGATTCAAATGCGCTACGTATATCCATGGTGATCGAAAATAATGTTTTTACATTCAAAATCCTTGATCGGGATATCAAGATTAGGTTCTGGAGAATGCCCCTATTTCTCTCACTTACATACCTTTTCTTCTCTCATCGCGTCCACCGAATCGGGCCTTAGACTCCGCTCGCTCCGCCTCTGGCCGCCGAGCAGCACAAAAAATCTTTCGAACCCCGCCGTCTCAAGTCTGGGACACAGCTAGCGACAAAGTCGTGGAACACGCGTATCGCGACAAGTCGCAGGGATGTCCTGCTACAATTTTCCATTTGGAATTGTCGCGATACAAAAGCTGCATGACGCAGGTCTTCAATTCGAAATGGGATTAATGATACAAATGTTGCGCAACATGATGTAGTCTGGATGTGTTCGAGACACAGTCATTTCACGTGTTGTGTTTTGTGATCTCTTTCGAGATGAAAACTATTTTTAAAATTATTGAGGATTTACACACCCTCTCTTGCCTTTGAGATGTTAAGTGTACCCTGTATAAAAATATAGAAAACGAGGGAAGCAATGAGGTCACTGATAAAAAAATGCACTATGTCCATTGACGAGATAGGAAAAAATATCCACAACAATAAATCACAAATTAGGCGAGAGCACAAAAAAACCTACTGAATTAAAAAAAAGTGGCTCTTCCCCACCAAAGTCAAACTGGTTTGGTTAGCCACCTTTAATGTTTTTACTGCAAGGGATAGAATCGTCAGGAAGTAATTATTCAATGGTCTATATTTCTAATCTACGATAGCTTATAGTAACATGGAATAACTAAATGCAGATAGAACAAAATATTTTGATACACGTATTCTCATTAAGTCATTTGTGCAAATAATTCATTTTTCCGAAACGAGGAACAATATCTGAACCAGAGGTTTTACTCGCTCTGTCCTAGACACTGGAAAATGTATGAATCGCAAATAATGAATCCAACCCCACTCACAGTCAAAATAAGGGGCATAAGTCATGCCAACTAGTTTTTTGCGAGAATACGAGCACGAATGAAAAATGTGAAATATTCGCATGAAAGGACAAGGTATGAACTAAGTGCATGGAAATTGAACGACGTATCTAAATTGAGTTTCTCATATTTATTAAGGTATTTGAAATAACAGAAGTCACTTTCAAAAACATTTTACCAAATACGAGTTCACAACATTCGAAAAGCGTTACACATACCCGTTCTAAAGGCCCGGATTAGACAGATGCTCGATTCCTGGATGTGCCACATAGGTTCGCACACTCACAGGTCGTCACGTGCCTTACGAATCGCTGCTGCGCGTCCTCGCGGAAACACTTCTGCCCATCTCCCGACTGTCAAGTGTTGAAGGACATTGTTTCAACAGCTTCCACCTGTGACATTCTCGAGCATTTCTTCATAGAAAACGGCAGTCGTGGGAGAATGAGTGCTGCTCGAAACGTGTCACCAGAGGCACTCGCATAACCATCTCTTGTTGTGAACACATTTTTACAGCATTTATTTCACGCGACGAATAAGTTGTTTGATGAGGTTACATTTATTTTAGAAAACAGTGGCCGTGTCTTCGGCGCTCTCCTAGTTTCATAATCTTAACGATACATATCGGGAACTGTAATATATCTAATTACATGTCTGCAAACCCCTTCAACATTGGTGGGCGAGAAGATATAAAAAAGACAGGAGGCTTTGAAAATGACAGACGATAAAAAAGGTTCGAGAGAGGACGTTTTGACGTTTGTTATTAACTAAGGAAGAAATGTTTTAAGAATAATAGAAGTTGTGTAATAGTTCCAAGAAATGTTTGTGGCAAGATGTGTCCCGGGAACTTTACTAAATTGAATTGAGCACTGAAGTTCGCGAGGAGGAATCTACCATCTGAGAAGATTCAAGATAAATTAACCTATTTTGTTTACGTGCTAGCATGTGTGCAAAGTTGCAGATGCGATATCCTTCGCAATGAAATGAGCAGACTTACCTCGTGCGCACTAAGCTGCAGAAACTGCAGCGCTAGCGCTAGGCCGTTGTGACAATCCCAGGCGTTGATGTCCAGACACAGTCCTTGAGTTACATAGACAAGAATTGCGTTTGGACAATCACAGCCAGGAACTTGGGCGACGGTTCACGAGATCAAATCTCCTTCAAATTGACTGAAAGAGACAAAACGAAACAAAAGAAAATTAAAAATAAGAAACGGAAGTTTTGGACAAAATTAAAATAAAATATTTATACAAGTCACGTAAAAAATATTATAACGAGACCATAATAACCACAATAATAATAATAATAATAATAATAATAATAATAATAATAATAATAACCAAATCGTTCATATAACTGTAAAGAAATGATATTCAAAAACCGATGAAAAAAGAAAGATAAACGAGTCACTCAAAATGATTAACTCCAAGAAAAAGGCCATCCAAAGCTCCAAAACAAATAAAAACCGAATCGAATCGAATCGAATCGATAACAGCGTAGCAGTGAAGACAGCAGTCCACAGCGCCGCTGCCGGAGCCGATGGAGCGAATGCAGCAGCCGCTGAAGGGGGCGGCGCGGGGTCGGCGGCAGGCGTCGCCCGGGGTGTCCATCGCCCCCCGGGTGATCGCCCCCGCCGCCCCGGCCGCCCCGCCCCCGCCGGTCCAGCGCCGGTCCAGCGCCGGGCGGCGCCGCGCAGCCTATGCATGAGGCTTAATCCCAATCAAATCATCTGTATTTCAATAAAAGTAACGGAAGACGGCCGCGCCCGCCGCTGTCCCCGGACCGATACAATAACGCCCGTCCCCACGCGCCGGCCGGGGCGCATGCATATGTGATCGGGCAACTACCATGCAAATGCCCGCTCTTGTCGTGCGGCGCACGTTCAAAAACGGCCTCCAGCCCGCGACGTGGCGGGCAGCCGCGGCGGCGGTGCGCGGGATGGCTGCGGCGACGAACGCGGTCGTGAGAGCGGTGGTGAAGTTCGAAAGCTGCTTCTAGTTTTAATGAAGTGCACGGTTTCTATGCTGTATTCGGCGGTTAGAGCAAAATGAGGTATAGCGGGTGATAATACAAGTTATGAGGGTGATGGTAGATGAAACGAAAAATTGGCTTGGTGATCGTGATTGGGATAGTGATTTTGGTTGGGGTGGAATTTGTTCCAGAGAATTCGTGGATGGAATGTTGATAATACCATCGGAAAAAGAAGTAAGATTGCAAGTAAAAACTTTCGAGAGCATGTTGTTAGCTTATCCGGGAAGAAGTTCAAATAGTAGACATAATCATTTATAATATATCAATTGTCTACATTTGCTATGAGAACCATCAATTACCAAAGGCCATGAAAGTGATAACAATACTGAACAGATGGTTGAACAGTAGATATATTACGAGTATAAGCGTCAGTCATTAGTGTCTTTAAATATTTCAATGGAACTTTAAAGGAAAGAGGTTACAACAAAGCGATGGAAGTATAGTACTAGAAACCGCATGTTTCAAAATCATTCATAAACATGAGCGTAAATTATTTTTGAAGTTAGCAGGTATGTGCAATAGGTACACTCGAAATTGTCTGGTGCCAGAATTCATTTGATGCCGTGCCACAAGAGCAAAACGCCCTGGTCGTTCTGGGCAAGGCGCAGCAACAGCTATGGAAACCCCGCTGTAGGGGGAGACAGGGGGTATTGACAATGTTATTATCGATAGCTCGGAAGCAAGGGGCTCGAGGTGTCCGCGCGCATATGCATCGTGGCGGCGAGCCCTCGCTAAGACCCGCTCCCATTAGAGGGCTGCCCAGTCCCGCCGGTCCGCCGGGGGCGCTGCGGGGGTGGCAGAGGCGGCGGCGGCGGCGGACAGCCCGCAGCCGTACGACCCTGCGCCTAATCCCACGGGGGATTACCGCCAGCCGTCCCCTCCACGTCTAGCCACCCCGCCCCACTCCATCCCATCCCATCCCATCCCATCCCACCCCATCCGACTTTTCCCCGCCGCCCTCCAAAGCATGGAATGCAACGGCTTCCTCCCCGTCCGAGACAAAACCTTTCCCCGTTGACGGTCTGGGTGGTGACGCTCCGGATGGTGACGCTCCGGGTGGTGACGCTCCGGGTGGTGACGCTCCGGGTGGTGACGCTCCGGGTGGTGACGCTCCGGGTGGTGACGCTCCGGGTGGTGACGCTCCGGGTGGTGACGCTCCGGGTGGTGACGCTCCGGGTGGTGACGCTCCGGGTGGTGACTGGTTCGGATGAGACTCAACCCATCTTCTCCGTTTTCCCCATCCTCCGTACATCCCATTCTCTGCTCTTTCCGTCCCCAATCCTCGCCATTCCCCGTCCACTGGGCCACTTGCCGTCCACACCATTCCCCGTCCACCCTATCCCCCTGTTCACCCAAACCCCCATCTCCCTCCCCCCATCCCCCGTGAGCTCTTTTTGCCTCCCTGTCCTCGGCGTCCTCGGCTGTCCTCCTCCTTCCCCTCCCCTGGCCGATATTAATCTTGGGCGCGCGCGGGAGTTTATTGGCCGAGAAGGAAGTTTGCGAAGATGTAATCCCGGCGAGAGATCTGGGCGCGGCGTAGCGGCCGCGTCGCCGGCCCGAAATATTATACTTCACAAAGAACATCATCCCTGGATTTTTGGGAGCAATTGGAAGTCGGGATCAGAATCTCGCCGGGCGGGGAAAGGGACGGGGGACGTCGGGGGAGGGGAGAAGAACGGCTGGATTCGCTGTGTCGCAGTTCCCAAGCGACGGACTGTGGAGCTTCGATGGACGAAAACGTGTCGATACTAGATCCACGTTTCTTTTTTGTTCACTGTTAGTTTGCTTACGTTCTTTCGAATATTTAGATATATGCTTCAGAAAAACCTTTAAGACTTCCTTGCAAGAAAGTGTGGAATGCGTCGACTTCTTTAATTATTTATATCGCTTGTTTGGCATTAGAATAAACAAATACAACTCAATAATGGTCTTGATGTTATATGAGGTGAGTTGCGCGACCAAGACCAAAATGATGGAACCACTCAACCAAATATCATGAGTTTGGACGCAACACCAAATGTTATACAGCGTTGACCTCTTCCTATTACAGCCTTTATTGGAAATTATGCATACGTAGCAAAACTTTTCGTAATACTAATATGTTATTTTTTCCACTTGAATTTCCTTTATCAATAAAATTATCACATTACATCACGTAAACCATCTTTAGCGTGAAACCTACTGAAGAAAGAATTGCATACTAATTTGAAACTGAGATTTGTAGGATATTTTTGTTGAAATTTGAAGAGTGTTGATGCGCTTCTGCGATTGCTGTTTTCCTAACGCTTTTAGAAATAATTGTCGTTCATAACCATTTATGCAGAATAGTGCTACTCTTGTTGGAAGAACAAATGTATTCCTGATATGATATTTCTTCCATGATGCATTCGGGGAAACAAGAGCTTCCGAGAAAGAAGGTACTTGAATGACGAGGATTACGAGGTAAATTATGGTTCCCTCGATGGGTACCAGCGTTTCAAAATGGACTACTGAAAATATTGACTCTTCTCTTATGTATGAGTACTTTATTTTTATGAAAATTCTGAGGAAATAAAATTAATAGAAAAAAGAGGTCTACTACAGAAGAGGAGCTGCATCTACTATTTCACACATTACTACCCTAAGTAATAAAACAACCAGTGCTACAAGTGCTATGAATTCCTCCAAACATGCTCAAAAATAAATATGGAACACTTTACTAAAATTTCAGTGTATGGGAATTTATTTTTAGCACTTTTGCTTGCTGCCCGTTGCCACACTGTGTAGCATATGTGACAGAACCGTGCAGCTGGACGTGAGAGAGAGATAGAGAGAGAGAGAGAGAGAGAGAGAGAGAGAGAGAGAGAGAGAGAGAGAGAGAGAGAGAGAGAGAGAGAGAGAGAGAGAGAGAGAGAAACGCCGAGACCACTTGCGGCGGCCCACCCAGAAGCTATGGCGAAGGGCTGTGTGGAATTTTCTTATCACAATATTAGGAAACGCGGAATGGGTCAATATCGCTTTTAATCAGGAAAGTATGTGTTCTGGGTATTTGATATTATAAGACATCGTGGTTATTCGGGTTTAGTCATTTCATGCTGTGAAAAAGCACGCCATGGTTTTCTCTTCTATTAGAAAAACTTTAAAATTTAAATTTAAAAACACTTTAAAATTTTTCATTTTTGATTTATGAATAAGAAGCCACAAGATTGTGTGAGTATCCACGGAGGCGAAAAGACACTTCGTGGGCGTTCTAGATAAATTCGATTATTTTTCATGAAATGTGTTTTTCACGCGATTCAAGTTATAAAATTTACTGTAAAGAATTGAAAATGATAAAAAGTCACGAAATAATAAAATTCTATCTGCACAAAGAAGAACAAAAGGAGTGACAGGAGTCAAAACGATGCCTCTTGTCGTTCTCGTGATAATACGAAATAAATACTTGGTTTATTTTTGACGCATCAGTAGGAGTCATTAAAAAACATAACTTTAGTATAAATGATGCTTCAACTTTCACGCTCTGTTGGAATGCGCCAGACAGTTGTAACGCAATGCAGAGGTCCCAAACTGTTAGCAGCGCCTCACAGATGCTTTGAAACTTCTGCTTCGGCCGGGGCCGTTTCAAGGGCTATTGTGAGGGCGACTTGACGGAGCCCGATACGCTGGATGGCGAAACACTGCGAAGGTCATCTGCCAGCGGCTGCGGTTGATAGACTCTCATCGGTCGACGCCGCCGCCGCCGCCAACGACGAGGGTGACGGAGTTATTAACTATTGCGGCCAACGGTCGGCCGTTGGCGGTCAGATACCGGCTGCGTCGTTCCCCCAAACGCAACGCAGTGTCTTGAGGCAGTAGCTCCCCAGAGGTCTAGTCACCATTACACGAAGACGTAGTTAAATACAATGTTTCTCTGAGGGAGTAACCTGTTAACGTTTCACGACATGAACGATTTAATGGCCGTCGTGATAAGCACTCATCGTGGTTCGTGACGGTGCACGTAAACGTTTTACAGTGGACTACCTAAATGTGTTATCTTTGTAATTACATAATGCAGTCGTGAATGAGCATAAAGATATTACACCTATCTTTATTAAGTGTAACAAGATCTGGGCAGTAAACACTGGGTTGGTTGTTTCTTGGTTGGTCGCTTGTTGCAAATTTAATGTCCTGTCACCAATACAACAATGAGAGCAGAGATGCCCAAATATAGTGATGCAAAAAATAGAAAAAATATATTTAGTAATGTTTGAAAAAGTTAAACTTCGCAGTGTGCAAAGAATATTGAAATTTTTGTACGTAAGGGTAAATATCAGGTACACAAGATCTAAAAGCCCGTTTATGAAAGAAAAACTAATTTTATTGCAAGAGCGACCTCACCTATGTATATTTTTCATTTTAGAAACTTCTGAAAGAGCATTTTGTAGTACATAAACACTCAGCGTAGAAACTAATCAGAGGTGATCTTTGAAATATAATAAATGCTTTCATTTAAAAGTAAGATACAAACTAACCGTTAGAGCCAAACCAAACGAGTTCTATTATCGACCATTGGCTTACTTTCACAGTTGTGACGGGTGTATGTCTGCTTATGTGCTTGTAAACTATTGACGTAGACCTCCGTGAAGGATCGCAATTATCGGAGGCGCGCATTGTCCGCAGTTCGCGGCAGTATCGGAGGAGCGGGCGCGGGCGCGTGCTGTTGATATTTTCGGTGTCTTTGATGCTTGTGATAAGCACCATAATCTCGCGTACTGTACTTTGCATTTACTATGTACAGTTATATAGTAAAAATGAAGTTATGAGATAAAGAAATTTAAAGTTTTCATTGAAAATGGAAATAAAGGAAACACATGCTCAATAATTGATGGGTTAAGGAGTTATTGCAACGAGCCATCAACTAGTCAATTGGGGTGAAGAGTACAATTATTTCCCTATCAGGTCTTGCTTCATAAATCCCGATAAAAATATATTAACAACAATTGCTATAAAATAAGTTACAATCTTTCATTGCAAACTATATCGTTTCCATTGTGGACAGTTATTAAAAGGAACATAAAACAAAGCCTTCTATTTCGAGTAGGTGCTAAGACTAATCTATTTCCGCCCCAAAACATCAACCAAATGCTCGTTAGTCTGATGTACGAGAGGGTATATGAACTCCAGTTCTGAGACTCAACGAATCAAATTCCCAATTCAGGAAATCCCAGTACACATGCATACACATACATATACTCACACACGCACACACCATTATCCCATGTTTGCAGGATCCTCACTACCGTATCAAATCACCCGTCAGCCATTGAAAAGGCCTCGCAGAGATGATTAGAAACAGAAGAACAGTGCGGCCGCATTGAGAGGCACCCGGAGTGCGAACAACAATGTAACCAGCCCGAAACAACTGTTGACGCGCATCCGTCAATACACCCCCGCCCCTCCGCACGCGAGCGCATGTGAGCGATCGAAATATAACACTCTCCAAACACGACGTGCAGTGGGTCGCGCGCCCTGCGGGGCCGCGCGCACACGCGGACCCATTGTTTTTCGCGAATAACACAATGCAACACATGTCGCTAATTAACACGCATGCAAGTCAAACGCGCGGGGCGACGGGTGGGCGATGGCAGCCGCCCTGCTGTCAGCGGGGGGGGGGGACTGTTGTAGGGGGGTCACAAGTAGGTGATGCAGCGATTGTATCGGCGTGGAATAGTAGGCCAGAAATAGATATTGCCTTGTGAAGTTTTCGCTGAACTGCAGCTGCAAATTGTTTGCTCAATTTGTTGTGTAAAATCCTCCTATATGGTAAAATTTGCCGTACATTGATACCCCTAGTTCTTTTATGACGTTACTAAACGATTACCTGATTTTCCCTCTCAAAATATTGCATTAAATTTAAAAAAAACGAGGAAGTTTAGAACACAAAACCCGTAATAAAAAGTAGAGAGCAAACAGACGTCAGAGGAAGCAACAAATGATTCATACGAAATGATGGGTCCCTGGGCGACGAAGGTGTATCGAAGCGAGGGTTGGAGCAACGAGGCGGTGACGGCGGGGCGGTGACGGCGGGGCGGTGACGGCGGGGCGGTGAGTGAGGGAAGATGGCAGCGCGGTGGTGATACTAAGGACCAATCACGCGCGAAACGTACGTCGATAAAGACGCAGAGATGGTTAGAGCAAAGACAGTGTGTGGTAGCGACGAAAGCATAGCGTAAGGGAGTTGACGGAGACCAACAGTGGGCGAGACGAGGCCGAGCCAGAGGATCCCGGGTGGCCGCCGCGTGTGGCTGCGTGGGCGGCTGCGTGGGCGGCCGCGAGGCGCAGGGGCCCGGCGCAATCCGCGCGCAGCCAACCCAATCGCCGGCCGAGAGTGCGTGCCGGCCGCTGACGTCAGCGCGATTCAGCGCCGGACAAAAGTCGCCCGCGTATTGGACTCCCAAACAATGGAGGGGTGGGGGCACGTATACTGCGCGCGCAGCCGATAACGAGCGCAGCGCCCGCGCAGCGGCCCGGGATCAGAATGCGCAGACCGCGGATTTCACGGGTGGACCGGCCCTGGCCTCGGCTTTTTTGCGTGGGCTCCAGCAAGTGGATATTAGTGATTTTTTGTAATTCATTTGACGGTCGCTAGGCTGTGGGGGCGCCACACGGTAAACGGTAAAAATGCTCACCCTCCACCTCTGGGTGCCAACGTTTATCCAAGTGGAGTTTGTGGGGAGCAAAGAGTGTTCGTAGCAGATTTCTTAGGATTCTCTTGTTCATCGTGGCACCATTATCCCATCATTTACATCATCATCTTCAAACAACAAACAAACTATTGATCTTATATTACGGTGAAAGAAATTTTAATAATAATTTTACTAATAACACACTCTGTAACCTATGTGACCATATTTCAAATATGAAAAGTCAGGAATTTTCATTTCGCAATTTTATTTGACAAAAATATTTTAATAAGTTCTGGGACAATATACACTTTATAATGAATTAGAAACACTCACAAATTACAGAAAAAAAATTCTTCATAGTTTTTTTATAAAATTGTTATGACAGTAACACAAATATTTCGATGCAGAACTATGCCACCGAATGTACATACATGATCTTAATAAAGAGAAGAAAAGTTTCGAGACTGAAAAAAAGAGACTTAGAACAAGTCCTTTCTAAACATTTAGAAATTCAAATACCTCTTGTCTCTGAAACAAACCCGTGCCTTCAGTTCGTCAAAAAGAAGGGATTTTCATTGTTAGTGCCTTTTACATTCCACCGCATCTCATCTCATCTCATCCAGGAGGAAAGGTGAGACAAAAGCAAATTCGGCTCGATGTTTCCGTCTCCTCGGAAGGCATGCGAAGTTCAAAAGCCGCCTAAGTGGGTGGGGGAGCGGACGCGGAAAGACATGTGGGAGCGGGGGGGGGGGGAAGCACGAGGAAAGAGTGAACGCCGGGGCGCGGAGGAGCGGGCGACAGCAGCGCGCGCAGCGGTCAATCGTGCTAACTAGCGGCCTCGCTAATCCGGGGGGATGCGAGCGCGGCCCCCAGAGCGGTGCACACCGACGGGGCAGGGGAGGGGATGAGTAAAGGGAAGGGGGAGGGAGGGGAAGGGAGAAGAAGGGAAAGGGCTAGAGCTCGTTATTCCAGCCCGCCGCGCCCAGCGCCGGCCTCCGCGATAAGGTCCCGTCTCATCCCCGCCCCGCGCCGCGCCGCGCCGCGCCGGCCCGCGTTCGGGCCCCACTCATGCCGCCGTCGTGCACCGAGGAGCACGAAGTCTCTCTTCCACGGCATCGCTTGCGCGACCCGAGTGTCGTGTTGCTTCGTGTGAATGATACTACGTACGCGCAGCGGTCGTAGCAGGTCGTACGCCCTCAGTTTACCTGGGAGGTTCCCTCGAAAATGTACGCGAATACTTTGTGTCATTTACGATTGTCACACAACACATTACAAAATCAATAAAAGCACAATCATTAAGAAAAAAGTAAAAAAAATATATAAGTAAATATTATATATATATATATATATATATATATATATATATATATATATATATATATATATAATGCGGTTTTGGCACATTGGAATATACTTAAAAAATGACTTAATCCTATTATTTAGTTTTCATATTTTTAATCCGGGACAAGCAATTTTGTTGTTATTAATAGTCGAATTTTAAGTTCTCATCGTCTCGACTCAGTTTTATTAGCTTTTTGCATTTCTTCCACTTGCTAAGTTAAAAAAAAATAACAAAATACTATTTTTAAAATATTGTACCTGTAGAATTTATTTTATCATGAAAATACCAGTTTTTACGAATTATGATAGCCTTGTTGTACTGTTTGTATTATTTACTCACTATTCTTAAATGAGTGTTGCATTTCCCCTATACCATATATGCCAAGAAAAACAGAAGATACTGCAAAATCTCGTAACATTAAAGAGAGAATATGAAAACTTAACACTACCAGGAAGGGAAGCAGTACTTTTCCCCTGTATGAACGGAGGCTAAATAGAACTTTTCTTTGCGAATGAAACCTTGCGTGCTTAAAATGTTCATATTATGAGCACCTCAAAGGAAGACGGTATTTGAATGAGAATCCATGTAAAGTAAAAGTACGACTAGGTATTAGTTGTTTGCATTTTATCCTTTGAATGTGACAGTCAAATTAAAAGTCAGATTTTTTTTGTATCTTAAGTTTAACCAAAAAACAGGAAGTACATGTTTAGAGTAGATGATTACTGTCTAAGTAAAATACATGTCTCACATACCTTGTAAATATTGATACAAAATTATAAATAGCCACCAAAGCACTAAGTGCTTACGATACTAATTGAGAACTATTAACTGTATTTAATTTCACTGATTTGAAAACGGCTCTTCCAAAAATGCTATTTTCTTAAAAGTGTTTTTATGCATCTACATCATACGAAGCAAAATGTACAGCAACAAATATTATGACAGCCTTATTGTTCCTTTGAATTTCTTGTTGCATTCGGCGAAAAACTCTTAATAGAAAGAGCTGTAACAGAAGAATTCACATTGTCCGTTTAGACAGATTTTATGATTCATATCCATGAGTTATTTCGGTTATGTCCCAACATGAGAACTCGTTTAAATTTTACGGACATAACTTTTATACTGGCCATAAATATAGCGTTATATCACTTTGAACTTTAAACATTTTGGAGAATTTACATTCCCCAAATTTCTGAATTTTGATAAGTCATTGAGTATATGTAAAACTTAGTGTTATCATACCACAAACAGACAAAAAACTTAATAAAATGGAATACTATTTAGTAATCAAATAGATTTCATCACAGATTTGCTCTAAAGATTAATGCATACGTAAAATAATGCACCGTGGAAAGAAAAGTAAGTTGTTACTCCAGAAAAAATTTGAGAAACTTAATGAACATTATGAAAACGATTGGTTAGGTTTAAAATGTTCGCAGGAAAAGAAATATAAAAAGTAGAAATACTCATAAACAAAGTACAACGCAAAAGTTCTGAACATCCAGTATCATCCAGTAATGAGTAGTGCAATACGTATTATTCAGCATAGGCGTGGAGACGCAAGCATATGCGACCTCTCTTTTCGAGTTTGGCGATCACAATGTCGTTGACGTCCGCTGTAAGAAGAATAAAAGCGATCCAGAGAAGATATGACAAATTGATATTTTCCAGTGGTTCGAATACGATTTTTTTGGTATGAGAAGTTAACCACACCACCCTTTCCACAATTACATCTATTTATTATTACAGATTCCAACTCGTAGATGTCAACTTTGCATACCTGAAAAATGTGCCATAATGGTCGGTGGTATTATGCACAGTGTTCATAAATAAGATATTCATAGTTAAGATGCAATGTCCAAGGAGTAGGGAGGACTGACCTCCTACCCCATTTCCCTTACCATCCAACACTCTTAACTTTCCATCGCCTCGACAGCCACCACCTCAACTGTCCACCTCCACATCAACCATCTCAACCACCATCACTACCACAATCATCTTTTAAACAATTAATATTACCATCATTAAAATCATCTCTACAACTCAATCACTACAACCACAATCATCTCAACAACTAACATCACCATCGCCATCATTACCCCCCATTATCACAACAACCATCTCCACCAACACCAAAGACGTCACCTCTGCGCCGCCTCGCCAGTCACCACCAAAAGCACCGCCTCCGCCGCCACCATCTCTACTGGCGGCATCGGGTCCGCAGTATGGGGCGGTGCCTCATTTTGGCAGCGCTTTCTGCGTGAATGAGCCATTTTCCCAGCAATATCCACCGTCTTACCTAAGTAATTGTTTCGAAAATTTCCGTGTAGGCAAGCCAGCGCTCACGTCCAGGTTACTGCCCATCATACCTCAGAGCCGCTGAATATTTTGCGAAGGTCCCAAGCCGGCTCTTGGTTACAGGGAACTGCGGGAATATTATTTACGGTAACGATGCCTGTATTTATTTTTATCGCTGCATCGTCGGTAGCATCTGGGAAGCACCAAGCGACCCGGAAATTTCCAGTGGAACAAAAAAGAAAGATAGAAAAAATATCAAACAAGGTCTGAGAACAAGCTGAAGAGACCTGTTTAAAATAAATTTTATTGGAACGTTTTCTCTGAAGTTTCGCCAGATCGAAAAAGCCTCGAGCATAGCTGCAATGTCATTTCACGAAGAATCTTCTCTCAGCGGAGAATGAAAATTTTAAATATTCAGGAGTCTGGCAGCCGCGGAGTGGATAAGAATCCATCAGAAGTGTGGGAGTAACCATTCTTTCGAGAGTAGGGAACAGGAGAAGATGAGAAAAGAGGACAGATTAGGCGAATCGAGAAGAGGTGGGGATGGGTGGTGACGAAAGAATGAACTAATTGTTTGGCAGATGGTTCGAAAAGCGAGAAATCAAAGAAGAGCATCAAAAAATCACATATTTTTCCAAAATATTCGGAAACAGTATTTCTTTTACGCCAGCAAGAGTCACATGGTGTTATTTCTACCATACGTTTACAGATGTTTATATCATCCCAATAAAGGCTCATTCTCCGTCTACCCCCATGTAACTGTTGTTTGTTGTTCAAGACATATTTAAAATTAACAGGAATGATGCTGTCACAAGAGGAATTGTATTTTCAATACTATTTGTCACAATTTTGAAAAAAATCAAATTAAAGTTTCTAATCAAATTTGCAATCATGTTTATCTAAAATATCATCACATCCTTCGATAAAATACCCTGCCATCTCATCAGGATTGTCAAGGGACATGCAATGTTGATAACTACCTCAGAAGTTAGAATAGTCGATCACTGACCATCATTGATTGATCACATTGACGCCCTCCGAGTAGTTTGCTCGTTAAAAAACCTGATCGATGGAAGAACGATCCAGAATCGGCAGAGTGAAGAGTTGGCGAGGAATTGTTAAGTTGAATAGTTATCGAAGGTGACGGTAGGTTGGAGGGGGACAGGGCGAGGGGGGAAAGGATGAGAGAGACGGGGCGAGGGGGACGGGGCGAGGGGGGACGGGGCGAGGGGGACGGGGCGAGGGGGGAAAGGATGAGAGAGACGGGGGAGAGGGGTACAGAGACAGGAGGAATGACGAGAGGGACCATGCGATGGGGCATGGGTTACGGGGAGCATGGCAGTGGGATAAAGTGCGGGGGCGAGGTAGAGGGGCGAGGGGCGAGGAGCGAAGAGGTGTGGCGAGGGGGGGAGGCGAGGAAAGAGGGCGTGGCTCGAGAGATTTCTTCCGTGAGGCTCTAGCACCGCTTTGCATTTCATAAGGCACAGCGCGATATATTGGGAGTCGACTGGAGCAACTGCTTAATATTTGATGGAGCCGGTATCGCAGGTTCTTGTCCGACTTTGGGAGTGGGTGGATGCGCGGTGTCTGAGCTGCCGGCGTTCCCCGGCTGCTTTATTAAAGGTGAAACTTCACCCGGATTTTACTGCAAAAATACACTCTCCGTGACGGTAAATATTAAAACGTCCACATTCCTGAGCGGGCTGCAGAAAGGAAATATTTGTAATAACCGTAGAATTTCTTAGTAGTCTCGCGAGCTGGTCCAGTCTCTCTCTCTGTTTTTCTCTGGAATGAAGATTTCGCAAAGCTAAGGAACTGTTAACTCTCGTCCTCAGAGTTACGTTAACTCATGAAAGTTAATTTTCTTGCTCATTTATTTCTTCCGTCATTAATTTCTGTTCCTGCCCTTGGACGGTGAAAGTCCTCTCTAGTATCACAACGCTTTCGTAATGTGTGCGAAAGGTTCCACGTTGTTTTAGTTTGTTGATTAAGCGAAACAAAAAATACATCGTTACAGTGCAGTGTTTATTTCTTGAGATTATATTTAACTACAAGCTTAGTAATAACAAAATGGTGCATACATCAATATTTTATTGTCTAGAGTAATCCTCATTTTTAGATTTCTATTTACACTAAAATGCAACAAATTTGATGACAATGATTCAGAGAAGACAAGATTAAAATAAATTACAAATATTCAACAAAACAATATTCATATTAATATGAAAAGCATAAAGTTGCCAAATCTTCACAAGACTAATGCAGTTAATTATTTTTTAATGTTTTCAGAATTTAAATTTATTTGCAGTATAGCAAACCAAACTAGAAAAAAGTAATTTGAAAGTATAATGTAGCGTTATATCACAATTTTAGTATCATATATTCCTCAAAATTTCCCAATATATAATTGAGTTGAGAATCATTAGACAGCCGATTTACTGAGACATGCTGCAATACAATTTGGAATTAGTTTTCCGTAAAAAGAAACTAGTAGGGTTTTATTTAAGGATCAGAATAGGAGTGTAAATTTGACTTTTTTCTTCCGCTAATCGAGGAATTCTCGCTAAAAAAAGTGTTTTATTGACCCACACCCTATCGACTTGCAATTCACTTCTGAAACGGCCATATCTCGGTACATCAGCAATTAACACGTCGTGTATATATTTCGCAGAACCCGAACTGCAAGTCTGGGCCCGGGCACTCCCTGCCAGAAACAGATTTGTAATTACCTCTAATTTTAACCCGTCGTTCAGTACAGTTTAATTACAGACGACGAAACAGCCGCATTTCGTACAGCTTCGCTAATTACGGCCCGCTGAAGCCTCTGCAGGAAAACTCTGCTGCCGCCCCCGCTCCCCCCTTCAGTCTGATCTCTCAATGTATTTCAGGCCACGTCCCAATCTTCCAAATTTCATCCATTAATTTTCTGGTGCTCATTTTGTGACTTTTAGTGATTCACCGCCCATACCACCATCACTCAAGTTATAAAATATTTCCTTGCAAACAATTAAAATATGTAGAATTTTAGAGGTTATTGTATTAATGTAAAGTCTTATACAATTATATGTTAAATCTAGAAATTTTGAACTATAATGTTTGCGTTGTAATGACAAAGCCTTCGGGCCTAACTACATAATGCGTATTGTATCAATTAGGTAATCTGCCTGTGCCCGTGAGTCCGTCAGTTTACTTAGGCTTAGACCTCATACGATCCACTTTTTAGTGTGTTATTTTTTAAATTTAGACATTACGGTCTACTAGGGAGGACGGTTTTCAGGACCACTTCAGAACTTTCACAGATGTCCTTCGAAAAAACACTTGGTTTTGGTGATTGGAGCATCTATGGGGGTATTTCGATTCCTCTTAACGAAACGAAAACATTGGCGCCAGGGCTATATCCTTATGGAACAAATCTAGAAATGTTTATTTTGAAGAGTTTCATTAAGACACATACTAATATCGTGAATCGTTACGATTTGGTTCAACATAATGACAGAACCTCAATCTAATTTTTGTTGTGTAATGTTTAAAATTAAATATATAAAAATAGTTACAACGGAAATGAAAAATAATTATTAAACACACGCGTATTTACGTATTAGTAGTCACTGAACGCACGCGTAAAATACGTTTTTTTCTATGAAATTTAAAAGACCGTAATGTAATTTCTTTAGTCATTTTAAACTAGGTAGTTTTTCATTTTCCCTGTCTTCCAATTTCTAAATTGCTTGAGACCCCGCAGTTGACGGGGAGACAATCATACGCACCCACGATTATATAATATATTTGCCGTATCAGTGTGCAAGGAAATATAACTAGAATGTTATTAATATCATGATCTAAAGGAGAGTAGGAATGATTTTAGTATTTATAAATAGTTTGTATTAAAGAAAAACACCATATCGAGTCATGAATTCGAATAATTATTCTGTACCGGGTGTTTCGGAGATTATATTGTTATTGGTCCCTGTTTATAAATGTGTGGTTGATTATGTTATTCGTAGTTGGAATGTTGATTTTTATCATCTTATATTTCCGTACTCTCCTATTGTGTACTTTATTATTCATTCATCTTCTCACTACTTCACATGCCTATAATACACTGTCTTCTTAGTCTTCTTAATATTTTTGATATATTACAATTAAGATGAGATTTAGCCATGGGGAAAAGTGCAATTTTCACATGGTAGGTATGTCATAAATGCTGAAGGTCCCCGAGAGATTGAATACACATCTCTTTAGCTACTGTGTATATACATTCTACCTTTACAATTGTAATCATAATTTTAATAGTCGTTCATGCTACTCTTCATAACGGACAAATGCGCACACGCACACGCGCGCACACACACACACACACACACACACACACACGTTTCTTTAATCTATACTCTTGGCCAGTTAACGGAATCTCAAAGGTAAAATAATAATGAATTTTGTTTACACTTCGCTCATACATCCCTCAACTTTTCGAACCACGACATTTGCAATGACAACATTTTATCGTAATGGACGTAAACTTGGCATTTCATTATTTTTCGTAAAATTCATCTTTCGACAATGTTCTCCCTCTGCATCGATACGCAGCAAATTAGATTTCTATTAGCGAATTCCTGACGTCGTTTTCCTGCTGCCTAGCCTATAAGATAGCGTTATTACTGCTTCTTATGTATTTCGCCCCACTTCACCTCCGGTGAAAGTCTCTACTCCAAAGCCGTACACATTACACGTCTATCCACCATTGCAGACAACTGTGCTTGCTTCCCCATCTAATTGCCTACGATTCTCCTAATCAAGAAATATCAAACCTCAAGCGTCTGTCATCGCCAGATTGATTCCTTTCCACGTGGAGGCGAGTGGAAAGGAACTTTCAGTTAAAGGTTCCCGAAATGAAATTTGCGCGGGATGGAGTTGAAGATACGGGAGCCTTTTCCGAGGCAAGCCCAAGCGCCCTCCCTGTCCCCCGATATCTCCCTCTTCCCCTTCCTGCTCCCCCTCTTCCGGGCACAGATTAGCGCAGAGCGTCGCTCCACTGTTTTTTGCGTGCCATTGTTTTTCCTCCCCACCCCCTTACTCCTTTCTCGGAGGCGACAGATTTATATCCAAAGTTTAGAACCGCACCGGGCTGCCTTTAATACCTATTCTGAGCCCAGATTTTTCCGTTAGCGACCTCACGCCGAGAACATTTTCTGCGACTGCATGAAATATATAGTTTGCTCGGTGTACCGTGAATTTCTTAGCCATATTTCAACAGCGGGAGCCGGTCTTCATGTGGGAGAGATAGTTGAGGAATAAGAAAGAGCCGAGTGGAACCGTTGCCACTTTGGCACGGAGGCGTTGTGGGGGGGGGGGGGAGGGCAGCGGGGCGAAGGACGACCGTCCGACGTCCGCCGCAGGGGAAAGGGGGATTCCCCCGAGGGTAGCCAACTGAGAGGAGCAAGTCTCTGCGGAGACGGGGCATCGGGGACCGACGGCGGGGGTGGGATTGGGAGGAGCAACTGCACGCGGGAACCTCCGAAGGGAAAAAGAGGCTCGCGGCGGGGGAGGGGAGGGGAGGGAAGGGGTGGGCGAGGGTGGCGCAAGATGAACGACGCGGCTATCGCGCTCGGACACTGCGCCTGTGATATAGTGCGGACCTTGGGCGCTAAGATGCCAACTGGAGGGGAAAAAACTATCCGGCGCGTCGTGCGGTCGACGGCCCTGGCGGCCGGAGCGTTGGCAACGGCTGCGGCGGCGCTGGCTGGCAAGGGACGGCGGACAGTGGTTATGGTTCTTGTGACGCTCGTAGCAATAGCGGCTTTGCGGTGAGCCTGGACACGGGAGTGGGAACGATGCTTATAAACGTTGGACGACCAAGACTACACGATGAGTTGACCAAACCAAAACACTGTCATAGTGCAGTGGAATGATAACCAAAGTGTTCGATAGTACTGCTAGTTGATTGCTTGTAGGGGCTTTTATGAAGCTTTTTTATAAGTATTTATTTAATTTTTGTTGTTCAGAGTTACTTCTCCCTCTGACGTTTGTCCTGGGATGCATCTTAAATAGGGTCATTGAATTCCGCCTACGTCACGTCATTCGACTTGTGAGAGAAATTGATGTTGAGCCAATCTGTCAGCAAATAGGAATAAATGTTAACTATTACTCCGGTGGTTATAAAATGTTCATGTAAATTGTTTGATATTACCAATATACAGGTCTAGAAAAGTACGTCACTTTGCTGAAATTTATTTAGTATTTCCTGTTATTTACAAATTGTAGTTTTAACAATATAGTACGCTTTCGGGTGAGGTGCCAATCGAAATGGTAGCCGGTGTCACTTTGTGTACTTCACGTGGTGATCACTGACAGTGATCAGAGTTTGTGTTCAGAATAGTGATCGAGGTAGAGCACTAGTAATTGCAGAGGCGGTGACGGCGTGTACACATTAACAAAGCGCTTGCAGCGCTGAATAGGTTGATGTTTTGATGTAGTGATGGTGATGATGAAACGAATACAACAGTTTTACTCAAAACTGAAATGAAGACGAACTTATGACAAGATTCGAGTCGGTCTACAAGAGGCAGCAACGAGTTCAGACAAGAGGTCGACGGAATAAATATTCGGAGTTTGCCAAAGCCGTCGTCACCGCCGGCAGCGCGGGCGACGCGGGCGCTGAATCTACCGCCCTTCCCCCACCTCCTCTCGCCCCCCCCGCCCACCGGAAGCAGCGCGGCGCGTGATAAAATACATAAAAGCCGCCGGTGGCCGAGGCCGCTTATCACCGCCTGAAGGACGAGGCGGACGCCCCCGACGTCAGCGCGTGACGAAGCGACGCCCTCGCGCAGGGCGCTTACGCGGGGAGGGGGAGGGGCGGGGGAGGGGGAGGGGGGAGATACACGCGCCGTAGGGCCGGAAGGGCGGTGATATACGGACGACGGCGATGCGTTTCGTAGGGCTCCGAGAGGGGGGGCGGGGCTCTAGTGCCCGCCAAAGTAGTTTTGCGTAGAGAGCGAAATATTTCTGAGAACATTAAAGGGACGAAGATATCGAAAATACCCTACATCATCATTCTTCTTTTGATGATCTTCCTATCAAGGTTTTGACCCGTTTAACAGCGCATATTTCGCTAAGGTCTAATTGTTTGCCTTATGACTTTATTTAATTCATTCATTCATTTCTTCAAGTCTAAACCCTCGGAAAAGTCTTTACATCGGTCACACATCGGCATGTCACTTACTTGAATCATATTATTTTTCGTCAAGCATAATGTTATAACATGCATTTCGTCAAGCATAATGCTTAACTCTCACATTGTAAAAGTGATCCCGTTTAATAAAAACGAATGTCGTTTTGGAATATATCCGAATCTAGTTTCTTAAAATAAGTTTTGTAAACGAAATAATTTAATAATTTACTTCGATTTGATAGTATCTCTATTATACATTTCTATACACAGTAATGTTGATCACAATGCTACTAAAAACCACTTAATTCAAAACATTACCATGATCGCAGAGTACGTATGCTTCGTATTAATCGACGGATTCTGGAAATTTCAATTGAAATAAGAAAGGACCTAAAATGATACTTAGTACAACTAAAATCTTTCAAAATACATTATAGGGAACCAAGAATTCTCTTCCGTGGCGTGGCCTTGGGAGTGGAATGATTCGGGAAGTGGAGTCCCGAAACACAGCGCAGTTGTGCGGGTTGCGGTGCACCCCTACCGGCGTAAGGGCAGGTAACTTGTGACGAATACAGGCTTTCCTTACACTAGCATTAACGCTACGTTGACTTAGAAATACAAAATCTATTAATACCGCTGAAATAGTCGAAATATTTATTTGGAAATAAAAAATGACAGACCAGCGGTCTCACTATACCCTCATTAGAACTTGCAACTGTATTCAATTAGTTATAGTTTTACTTGCTTATTACACATTGTTAATGTTTCTGATAGAGAAAAATCGTTATAAAAACATTTTTTTTAATAGTAAGGTGTAAGCTATCTCAATAATATTTAAATAATTATTTAATTTTAACGATTGTGTCCGTTAGTTGCAAAACGTCATCAAATGGCTATGCGTTTACAAATTTCAGAATAATATACCACATTAGTTAGTTATTTTCCTTTCTTGTTAAAAACAACATTAGTAGTGTTTTCAATAGCCATAATTAATTATTGCCTTGCAATTCCTTTTCTTAAATTTAAGGCATGTAATTCAAGCATCTTCACTGGAGTCAATGGAGTCATGATAAATAACAGCAATTGACGAGTCTTTTTGTGAGTTTTATTCCATTTTATACCATTATACGTTCTACTCGAAAACGTGTTGTACCATGTTTATGAGCTCATTATGAAACTGATTGATTTACTACATCCCTGCGGAAAATTTTGTTTCATGTAAAATACAACTACACAGCTTCATTCCGAACACAAACTTCGCTGTTGGTTTTGCGTGCAGAGCTTTTGCGTAACAAATAATAAAAACGGGTGACGGGCGTAGAAAGAGGACTCTGTACGAAGAATGACGCAGACCCTTTCCCATCACGCACACGTAGCTACGCCTTCGCATACATACGAATGAGCTGTGTACTCCCGGCGCGCGCCCTTTCTCGATGTGCCTCAGTGACGCTGAACTCTTATCTCCTCTATTATTTAGAGAGTCTTTATTATTTATGGGCTTTTGAAAGGCTGGGGGCGCTCTGTGGGTGACTGTGACTACGAGAGGCGCCGACCCAGTGTAGAACGATGCGGTGAACACACCTCACACACTTCGAGTTTCTTCTACACGGTCGTGTTGGTGCGTTCGTCTTCAATCAAAGATTGCAAGATATTGTTTATTTGCTACTACCACGCCTAATATCTTCGAATAATAAGTTTTTAGTGAAAATCAAAAAACATCCTGTACTGTACAAAAATAATTATCTGTTCTGACCAAAAGGTGAAATAACATACGTAACAATAATAACCTGGATAAATTCAGTTTTAAGAAAGCTATTAAAAGAATATTACATTATTTACTATTATTTTTAGAAGTAAAATTTCCTTTACGTTCAGTGTTTGATATTTTAGCAGTTATTTCGCTATTTTTGATATGCATTAAATTTAATATCACTCACCTAAAAGATACATGTATCTTAATAACGACTACACACAAGTAATATTTCTTATGAATTCCCTATCAATTTATCTAATATCACTTATCATACAAGCTAATTTCAGTCCAACATTCAATTCTTTTACAATTTATTCCGTACTTATAGCTATTAATCAATACTTCTTTGGTTTCGTCAGATATGTTCTTCTTGACATAATGTTAAGATAGTAATGAAATTAAATAGACGACACAAGGATGGGAATATAGTAGCTTTTTGTTATTTACGTTCTTTACAAACTCCTTAAGAAAGTTATTAATGAACACAGGTAAAGGATTTTAGTATTGCATATTTTCATTAGTAATAGTAAATGTTAGCACAGAAACATTGTTACAAAAGTCGCCCTATTCTTAACAATAAATAACTGTAGTTTGGGTCACAAACCAACGCGGCGGGGGAAGGGGTAATGGGCTTCGGGGTAGATTTTTGGCATATCTCTGTGTAGGAAGAAGTTAAATTTTCATTGACTGAAAATTATTACCATCATCATAATCTTTCTTAATGCGCAGTAATAGTGTAGTATCATAACGCTTATCAGATATTTAGAAAAAAGCAAAACAATATCCATGCATAACCAATTCGCACAAACTCTGGCGTTCTCTTCCAGACAGATTTGCACAGAAACACACTGCAAAATCTTTTTAGTGCCTGTCACCGTAGAGAATTGTCATTCAATCGGAGGAACACTGTATATGTTGAACTAAGTCTCTTAAAAAAACAACATTGTCGTCTGTGCCCCTCTGTAAGTGTCCGCAAGGGCTGAAAATGTTTAAATGTTGAAGCCTTTGTTGTGTTGGAAAAAAACTTAAAATATTTTAACACTAACTTCAGTAAATTATTTTGTTTTGATAAATATTTGCAGCAATTGTTCTTTAATAAATACACATTTATTTCAATTATTTTAGAATTTGTTTTTGGTCCCAAGTTGACATTCCACAATGGTAGAGGAATAGCGTGGGTGTGCGTCTGTTAACATCCGCTTGCGAACCGCTGCTTTGCGGAAGAGATGGCGGATTCCAGCGCATCCCGGAAGGCGCGAAGGAGGACGAAAATACACCTCGTTTTCCTGCACGAACATCCATTTCCGGTGCGTCGCAATTCCCTGCAGCAAACAGCGTCACACGAGACACCTATTCCCGCAACTACCCCCCCCCCCCCCCGCCCGGTGCTTGCGCTACTGCACCGGCCCCGCGACGCGGAAACAAGAGCGAAGCCCCCAGAATCTCCGCCCCGAGGAATAAAAGATGCTCCGGCGAGCGAACCTCGACGAACGACATGCCGCGCCGCGCCCCGCCGCGCCCCGCCCCGCCCCGCCAGGGCGCACGCAGATCCGTTCACCCGCGTCGCCTCCACTCCCCTCCGCGCCTCCACCTCTCCACTACACTCTGTTCTTCAATGCCTCGCCCTGGAATTTCTCGTCCCTTAGACCGCTCCCCTCCATCCGTCTCTTCTACCTGTCCACCAACCCTGCTTGGCCCCTCTATCCGTTCCCTCTACCTGTGTCCCCTTGCAATCCCTCTTCCTGTCTCCTCTACTAAACCTCCCTACCTGACCCTCCCTCTACACTGTCTACCCTCTCACCCCTACTCTCTGCTCTCAACCCGTCCCTCTCCCATGCACCCTGGCCTCTCGCCCGCGCCCCCCGCCCCGACCAGCGCAGCGCGGCGCGTGGGTTTCGCGAGGCCGCGACGCAATTCGAGGCGAGCCGCCGAAAACAAAAGAAGTGCGCCGTATATCACGGCAGCGCCGTCTATCGCCGCCGTAAATCAGGGTACTAAAGAAGACGCCCAATGAAATGGTCCGAGTTAAAGACCTCCCTCTCCAAAGCGAAACTTAATGGCCCGCGCCTGTTTCTCTCTCGACGAACCCGCCCCTCCCCCGCCCCACGCCTCACCGCCGTCGGACCGAGCGCGTTGTATTGTGTAAACTGTGGTTTTACAGGCAAATCGATAAAGGGTGTAAAAAGAAACGAGATGTAAGATACTCGGGCTCAAAGTTATGCACAATATAGCACGAGTCGAGCGAAACGCCTTTTCCACGCGGAGGCGTAAAGAATACTCCATTAATTTATATCTGATATAAACTTAGCAGTGAATCCACAACGCAGCGGCCAGATTCTGCCTGGTCGCGCTCTGATAAAAATTACGTTTGACGCGCCGCTAAAAGGTTCGTTCGCAGGTGGAGTCGGTGCGGGAAAAATAACTTGGCCACAGAGGCTTTTTGCGACGAGACAAGGCCAAGGTAACTGATGGCATTGCTGGATGAGGCGACAGCACATGAAATCAACTCTTAGCTCTTAAGTGAATTTGTAGTTTCAACGAAGGTACGAAAGAACGGTATATATTATACATTGCAGGTATCTACGTTAATAATTTCCCGTGGACGCAGAAGTTGAAAAAAAATACAAAACCAAAACTATGCCGCCTCGGACTATGTGAAAAGTATTTATTGTTTGGTAGATTAACTAGAAACTCACGATGAAGTAAAATCTACAAAACCATTTCCATTTTGACTAGAACATTCAAATATTAGAATCTGTTATTCCACGTATTCCAATATTGTGCGTATGGGCTGAATTTTCGTACTCGGTGCGTAACTGCTAACGATACAATTATTTCACAGAATTACTTGTACTATGCTATTGCAGTATTTCTGAAAACGGTTTTTGTTAAAATCTTCCATTTTTTGCAGTGTTGTACTATGGTACAAATGTATTTTACATTTAGAATTACATTATTTTTTCAGCTAGCATTGTTCACACGCTTGAGTCGTCTCTATTTATAATCCATGCGTGATTGTAAGGGAGATATGTAGCGAGCATGATGTATTACCGTCATTATAACTAGCATTCTCTGCCTGCCTAAGCTTCTCTTTCATCACACTGAAATAGGAACTGATACGATTGTACTAGAAAGCTTCAGTTCTACTTTTGTGGCCGAACGGGGAAATCGAATCAGGGAGGGCACCTCGAGAATCCAGCATGCTGATCATAAGCCACTTGAGCGGCTACGTTATACTGGAGTAATGTAGTTATTTATTGCAGGGTTGGGAAATTTATTTCAGTGTTATACGAGAGCATTCGTGATCTTTCGTTCATCTGCATTTTTACCACTGAATTTCACTAGTTCAGTACCAGCTCAACCAATAAAGTAAAATGTGTGTTCAGTGACAAGTCTCGAATATTTTGAGTGGAACGATGTGGTATGCGATCAGCACAGAGAAAGGCCAATTATTCAATATTGAGTGTAAGAAGTCGGTTTAAAACGATTCATTTAACCAACTGTACGTCGAGGGGTGAGGGAAAAACTCTGTTTCAAACTTTCCTTGTCATTAGTTAGCTTTTAATTGCTCTGAGGGTCTGTGGTGAAATACAGCTGTTATCTAAAATATTTCTTAACGTTTAATGTCCATTTTATGTTTCTACTCTATTTATATTTTCGAATCAGAAATTTAAAGTATTTTCAAGTTATCCCGACAACACAAATGCGTTTAATTTCATTAAAATAATGAATTAACAAATTCTTTTCTTTTGGAAATAGAGACGATAAGCTTTGTGTAACATGAGAATGCAGATGATTATTTGTTTTCAAAAGTGATGATTCTCCACAATATAATACACACTTGTCCATAAAAAGCATGTTAAAAGTCCATTTTGTAGAATCGCTATACCACAAAGATTCGCGGAATGGACAACACACTTGAAGGATCTCTCCCAAAATATGAAAAGAGTGGGCACCTGAACCGAACAGTGCACAGGTTCTGCGAAGGGTGTGAAGCTCCTCTAAAGAGACGGTTCGACCTATCATCTCAATTCTCGTCGAGCGTTCATCCGGCGCAAACCCGAGAGGGGCAGAGGGCGTGAGCGTAGGTGCCTGCGGCGACCGAAACGGCTTATCGACTCCGCCGCCCCCTCCCCCCTCCCCCCGCCGGCGGGGCTGGACGGCACGCCACACGACGAGGACGGCGTCCCTTCCGGGAAGCCGCGTGGGGGCAGGTGTCTTGGAATTACGCCTCCGCCGATCGTCGCGGGCAGCGCCACCGTCGCCGCTTTCACCGCAGCCGCCGATGCCGGTTTTGACGCAGTAGCCGCTTCTACAGTGCTGGTAGCTCCAGTTGTCGCTGAAGTCGTTTTGCGAAGAGAGAAATATGTTTAACGTCATTAAACGGACGAAAGTATTGAAAGTACCCTACATTATTGTTCTTATTTTCATGATCTATAGCTGCTCCCATCCATATACGTCTCTGTTTCCATCGCCGTTGGAATCTCTTCCTGTTCGTGTTTTTCTTGCTTACCTAGGCTACCACCGTCTCAGCCGCTTCTTCTGCGGTCAAGTAATCATAATATTATTGTTATCATATTATTATTATTATTATTATTATTATTATTATTATTATTATTATTATTATTATTATTATTGTCTTAAAATGTTTCAAAACTACATTGCATCAATATTCCTACCTGTAATATGTGAATTGTAGGGTTCTGTTACCAGGTTGTATAAACCTTTCTAAGTTAGCTGCCGATCTCCCCGGCCGGTTCACCTGCCCTCGGCAGGATTCTCAACAAGAATGGAGGGCACGACTGCAGAACGGAGCAGGTCACGCAGAGATGGCAAAGGCTGCAAGGTGGCGCTGGCGGACGCATGCGGGAGTGAAGACGGCGGGGCGGAGGCGGTAGAGGAGGCTGGCGTGAAGTACTATGGTACATACGCCTCGCTGAGATGGCAAATGTGGCGAACGAACCGGTTGAGGCGAGGGAAATGGTGGAGGTAGAAGAAGAGGATTCGGAGAAGGATGAGGAGACGGACGAGATCACTGCGGTCAGGGTGGTGGAGGCGGGCGAAGGTTGGAAGGGATAGGAATGGCGGAGGTGGTAGACACAACGTGAACTAGAATAGCGGTCACCACAGGGCAACCATCGAGCGCTGAAACACGGTTTGAGGTTGAGTTTCACGGCGGCGCTAACGTCGTTAGCTTCAAGGTGGGGGCAGTGAGTGGGTGGCTCGCCCCAACCTTTGCGCGGGATTGGGCGTGACGTTATTTAGCCTGCATTCTCTGTGCAACAGGGCGGCGGACCTCACACCCTCATAAAAGTCCAGTCGGGGCGCATGAACACCACTATCAGGGTTGCCTACGTTCCGATGGTTCTCACGTCGATAGCTTCTAGGTAGAGTCATAGAGGCGAAGGGATGGGGACCTCGAAACCCCTGAGCTTCGGCTTGGGTGGGGGGGGGGGGGCACTTTGATCCTTCGTGTCAGTGGCTCGATATTCTGAACATAGAGTAGGGATTTGTCCCGGCGAATTGTGAGTGGCGCATTTATTCTCATTCGGCATGGCCTGGAAAGCCGGTACTACTGAACTGGCAGGGCGGACCAATCCAGGAATTCAATGCGAAGGTTACCGAGAGAGAAAACGCAGATACCAGCCTATATGCGCCGGTGTGTTGATGTGAGTGAGGGTGGATAAAAACCAGTAGTGTCAACCCCGGGAAAAAATGGTAGAACCAGGTGCCCACCCCTGGTAGAACAAGTCATTTCGTGCTGTGGTAAATCACGCATGGTTTCTACTACGGTCGCGGTAGCTCCCTACAAAAACGGTAGTGATGGGTGCTACGTTTGGACGCAAACAACTGCAGCTGGGGTGAGCCAAACTCTCGGAAAACGCGTCATTCCACGAGATGGTGTCGCTGTCCCCCTGCTCACAGCGTTTCTGGCCACCCCCCTCCCCGAAGCTGTCGACCATTTCACCCGTCCCGCAAGGGCGGTGCCCGGCCGACCCCGCCGGTTTAGAAGCGTTAAACCCCGGACAAAGCCGGCCATGAGGCGGCGGGGGCGTGTCGGCGCAGGGGCCGGAGGACGGCTGCAGCGCGGCACACTAGCGCGCCGGGTGGGGCACAGGCGAGGCGCAGAGGAGGCGCGAAGCGGGGAGGCAGCGAATAAAGGCTTCTCTGGAGCTGAGCAGGAGGAGGAAGGGGTGTAATGAAGTACGCAAGAGATGATGACGTCAGGATGATGTGGGTTCTAAATGGAATCGAGATCCGTTGAATTGCAATGCAAGGAATGAGAGACAAAGATGGAAGAAAAAGAATAGGAAACAAAGAGAGACGAAGGATTTCGTGAGAAATCAAAGGAAATTTGACAGAACTGCACGAAGACTCCCTACTTACAGACGTCGTTGTGAAAAAAGAAGAATGAAAGTTCTGTAGAATATTTCGGAGAAGCTATGAATCAATAAAAGTTCAAGAAGAGGGAAAATATTAAATATATTAAGGTAAAACAACCGATTAGAAACAAAATGTTTATAAATACGTAGAGAAAGGATTTGTGAGATATAATTGCAATGAATATTAAAATAGTTCCCCCTTATAAAAGTGGATGGTGGAAAAATATGAGCGACAAATAAGATGTCTCCTTATAGTGTATTAAATCGCACTTTAAGCGCTTAAGAAACGAGAAGAAAAAATATCTACGAAATGTCTGATTCAGCGATATCTTCAAGTAGAAGCATATGTACAGTATTCGAAAAAATAATAAAGTAATTTTATTGGATAATTATGAACATAATATTAATAAATCTCGCCCTGTGTTGACATTGTTATACACTTCTTCCTCTGGCGCTATAATTCACAAGATGTCTTACATATGTGTTCGACCTATGCTGTCTGAGACAATTTCATCTAATACACTAATACATCAAATCTGTAAGCTGTTCGAAGATGGAAATAGTGTTCTATTTAACGGAGGCCAAACACTTGAATTTTAAATTTTGCTAATCACTCTGAGAAGGCCCCTTATTCGTTATTGAATTTTGGTAGTAAAAGAAAAGGGTATGGTTACTGGAGCGGAAGGATAATTTTTCATATTGTAAAAAGAATTTTTAAGACATCCTTTCTAGAATTGTCTTTCCATAAAAACCTATGTTTCAACATAATCATTTTAGAGAAGTAGAAAATTCTCAACCTTTGGGACTGGAATCTGGTGACTCCGATGCAGCACCAGTTGAGTTAGCTCAGTGGCAGTCGCTGTCTCTGTAGCAATTCTGGCTAGTGTTGGAGATACGAGGGTGAATTTTCGACTCTAGCTGTATATCTAGGTTAAAGAAGCTGCTGCCGAAGTAGAATTTTAGTGGCCGGTAACTCTGATTTCGTGTTTTTTCTGGCCAACACCTTGAGAATGCTAGAGAAGTCCTAACAAAATAGGCCATTGGTCCGGATGGCCGAGATTGTTAAGTTGTACAGTAGCGATCTTGGACCGAGGGATCGTGGTATAGAGTCCCGCCTCGGGCATGGTTGAATATGTGTTAGTCCTTCTACTCCCTATCATCACTATATCAAATCATCTTCACAATCACCATACAGCTAACTGTCAGCTAACCATACAGCAATCGTGGTCGCTAATGACCTGATGTTGATGCGACTTTAAATAACAAAAAAGAAATTGGCCCGCGCGTGATCTTTTCTTCCTCTTCCCCGTCCTATCACATTTTACCGTACACGCACGCACGCACGCACGCACGCGCACACACACATTTACGCAAATGCATTACATAAAATACACAACTACAACTGTCGGGAGTGTAGACTGAAACATAGAACTGCACCCAGCACGGACGCTGCCCCGACGGGGTGATATCTAGATGAAGATTCTCTCGTAAGCTGACGTAGGTTGGTGTTGATCTAACTATTCAGCGGAAAAAGAGGCTCTTCCACCTCCCAGGATGATAGATTCACTACAGTCTACGACTAACTACACTAATGCGACATTAATGCGGCAAACTACACTAATGCGAATTGCTAATGTGCCGGATAACAGTTGACTTGCTAATATCGTTGTATATTTCGCTTACGATATTTTTGCCAGTTTTTCCACTTCCGACAATTTTTTCCGCTTTTTTTCGATCTGGACCGTAGTGCGACCTCAAAATCTGCTCTGGCATTCATGTTTTTCTTTCATTTCCGCACGGGAAGTTTGCGACTCCGCGCTAGCCGCTAGTGTAGCGACTACTTCCTCTAGCTTTGCCGACACTTCGAAAAGGAATACCACCAACCCTACCGTTATTGAAAATATGTAGCTACTACACTCTACTGCAGTATCCGTTGCATATAAACAATGCAATGTATGTTGTCTTCGCTGTTTAAACCCAAGAAGAACGTATGTATTTCTAGAAGCGAATGATGACGCCGTTGGTAAGAGAATTTTAGTTACAGACGAATGGGTAAGGAAATAATTTTAAAAAAAATCTTGCGATTATGAAATATCTTTAAAATATCCTTCAATAATTTTACGCAAGTGTCGAGGTCGTTAAGCAAATCACTTTTCCCCGAGGGCGATTTCCAAACTCTTCGGCGCAAGAAGTAAAAATATCCTTAACGCCCGTGGTGCATATATAACTTAATGGTTTACTGGCTGGTACGAGAATCCGAAACCTTTCACAGTCGTGCATAAAAATTGAAACAATACATTGTAATCGTCAGTGGCCGTAATGGGATTAGAAAAACAAAAGAGAGTGCCTATATGATAACAATTACATACCCTGGTAGCTGGACAGACTTCCTGCAAATTGGAAGAATACTGTGGAAGTCCTGCAGATATTTTCAGAAAAAAAAACAACAGACGTCCCGTGATGGGACACCATCTTCACTAATTTTTCCACTCCTTTGTGCATTCTCTAGACCACTTCTCATGCATCGTTAAGAAAATTACAACACGAGTCACTAGTCATAATACCCACATGATATTCACATCTATCATTACACCACCATCCGCACCACTGCCGGCGCCACTTCTACCGCTAATAACACCAACACTATCTTCCACTACCACCACCACCACCACCACCACCACCACCACCACCACCACCACCACCACCAATTTACCACCACCACTACTTCTATCCCCACCTTCACCACCACTCTTTCTACAACTACCACCAACTCTTAACCACCATCATCACTACTACTAGCATTACTTCTACCCCACATTATCACCACCACTTCTACCACCACTACCACCTACCCAACATCTACCATTACCTCCACCACCATCACCACTTATTCTGTCTTGTGCCCCCCCTCCCACCCCCTCACGCGCCGGCAGCGTGGACTTGGCGCGCAGCGGGTCGCACTCCACGTTTTTACTTCTTAAATATGGGAGTAATTTTCCTCCTCCCCTGCCGCACGTTCCCGCTATTATCATTTTTCGCCCTCTTCACGGCCGGGGCCTCGAGCCCTCGCTGCGGAGTACACTTCCCCTAAATTCCTGCCCCTAATTGGTGACCATTTAGCTCCATATTTCTTGATTTGCCCCTAAGTACTTCTTAGTGACGCTAGGTTTGTATTAATTAGAATAAAGAGACCACGAATCCATTGCTGCTCGCTGATACTCCACTCTCTCTCTCATATTATGCGGCGGTGGTGAGAGCGGCCTTCGAGGCGCGGCAGAGGGTGAAGCGGGGTTGGGGTCGGGGAGGTATGGCCAATGTTGGTGAGGTGGGGGCGGAGGTGGAGGGGCAGTTGGTAAGCCTGGGGGTAACGGCGGGGGACGAGATGGCGGTAGCGGGGGTGGGAGAGTGGATGCGGGTAGGGTCGGGGAGGGTGAAGTGGGGTTCGGGTCGGGGCGGTATGGCCAATGCTGGTGAGGTGTGGGTGGGGGCGGTGGTGGGGTGAAGTGGGCAGAGGCGGGGAGTGCGGAGGTGGCAGCGGGGTGCGTGCGGGGCCGGAGGCGGGGGCGAGGGCGGGGCGGGGGCGGGGCGGGGGAGGCGAAATTCCGGGCCGGAGCAGAGTTTTAACTGCCGCTATTTGTCGACGCGCGTCGCAGCCGAGGGCCTGGTGGGGACGGGATGAGGACGGGGGGGCAGAGGTGGAGGGGAAGGGGGAGGGGGAGGGGGAGTCCGGACGGCGGTGTAATTACAGGCGCCGCCCCCTGGGACAGGGGTCGCGCCGCCGCGCCGTCCGCTCCGTCCGCTCCGTCCTCATGACGCACTCATTCCAGCGTCCTCTCGCAAGCTGCAGGCGCCGCGACGCCCGTCCTCTGCCTCGCTGGCGACGCGTTCGCTTCACGAGGGCGCGGTGTTCTGTGCAGCTCACAACTCGCCATTTATGTTATTCAGGGAGCGAAACGCAACGACGCCAAATTGTGAAAGGTACACGCGTGTCCTCTCGGCCGCTTCATTGACGTTGCACAAGCGCTCTGCAGTGTTTCAGCACGTGTGGTGTTCAGTGTATCTCAGGGTTTGCATCACTATGAATATGGGATCCATAAATTAAAGACGCACAATAACTACGTGTAAATTGTGATACAGATTGCAAACTCGACAAACACTCGGATTTTGATATTGGGTTGAATGGTCGGGATTTGGCGCTGTTGAACGGAGACAAAAGTTTTTTTTCATACTGCTTAAATGCCTCTTACATGCCTGTAATTTAGAGAGATCACTCAAAATGTTGTTGTCTGATCTCAATAATTCTGGTGAAAATTTTGAACCGGCAATTCTTTGCTTTGCTGTACAGACCTTATAGTAGATGGTAAAGTATGTGATTGCACACTTTTCTTCGTTTCGAGGGCGATTCCAGTTATTTGTGTCAGGCAAAAATAAGTCCGTTGGGTGATCCGTAGATGGTTTCATCCAAACAATGGGAACAGCGAAAGTCATGTGCCGTGGATCTTTATTCAACGTGTCAGGAGTGTAACACACGTCATACAGCATAAATAGGAGGCCCATTTCTTGTCCTGATCGCCTACCTTACGCTGGAAATAAAGTCCATAACACTTCATTACCATAAGATTAACGTTCAGTTTTTTCGATTTTAGACTTAATTCCCCACATACATAACAATGTATTTGGGCTACACAGTTACGAGACATTTCTTCTTCTGGATTAATACAAAGCACAAACCTCTAACAACAAGCACACTCATTCAAGCCCACTTCCACGCTGTCAGATCTCTCAGTGCTGGGACGCAACTGCCACGAAAAACAATATTTTTTATTTATTTTCTATTTATTTTACAACATCAGTGGAATTACCACTTTACAGGTGAGTAGTAGCTTTAATTAAAATTAACTTACAAACAATTGTAAATTAGCGCACTATCATACCACTACTTCTGAACGAGGACGCACTCACGGGTACCCGAGCACGACTTATCAGCAATGTTGTCAAACCCTTTTCATTTCCTAATTCTGAATTCAATGTCATGCACAGGAATTTCTTGTACACATTTTGATTGTACCTAAACAATAACATCTGCAGAATTATTCAATAAAGCTAGAGCAAAATAATCAATATGCAACGTTTTCAAGCAAAAATAGCGTGTAAAAAGAAAAATGAGCTCGGTAGGCAAAAACTAATTTCATATTCGAATTCAGTATCCAAGTATTAGAACACCATTCAGATTCTTTCTTACAAAAATTCTGTTGACCAGCGTAATTAATAATAAACGCCGGCTCTCAAGGATGGAATGTCGCTCCAATACATTACAGCTAAGCCATCAATTCTATGCCTAAAATTTCTCTAACTTTTCCAAACAAATTATCAATTGATTTCCCCCCTACGTCACGTACAGGTTTTTACACTTTTTTTCAAAATAATTCAAACTCAAATAATTTATTCTCGTAGTGCATGTGTAGTCTCACCACCCACTAAATTATGGTGCTTGTATTCACTATTACTTGTCCTCACATTTATTAGCAATATGCATTTTTGGAAACCAATCTAACGCCGATTCTTTTCTTTCTTTCTCTCCATCATCGTTAACCAACATTTCTTAAAACGTCTTTTACGTAACGTAAAACGTAAAACTAACATGACAGTAATTTGTCAGTTCTAGAGATGACCACAGAAAGAGAACACTCTTTACCATTTCTGACCCTTTTGTGCCAGCATTCATTTTTCTTGAGTTTCTTTTAATAATACTTTTGAGAATTGTAATTGGTATGTAGCTACTTTGCTTCTGGATATGCATAGGTTTTTTCCCCCCTTTCATCCAACCTTAATCAAATCTTTTCTTTTTTAAATGATGTTACAAATAGTCTTCATCATACACTCTGCTATCCTAATACTAATTGTTGACAAACGTTTGCCCATTGAACGAATGAATCGTACACAATGAATCGTATCTATGTCAGGCATCGATTTTACGCCTAACATTCCTCAACCTTTGCCCCAAACTCTCACCAAACATCTACGAGTATTCACGTAATATAGTGGAACCACCTGAGTTATGGTCCAAAGACATCGACATCTTGAGGAAACTTGTCCTACGACATTCTTTTTTCGTGTCTTTTTTCTTACCGCAGTGGACTCGGCGTGGGTTCCACTGCATCTCGCCGATCAGTTCGTGTCCTGTCCCCTGCCCCTGTCCCGGTGCGGTGCGGAGTCCAGCGGACCGCCCGCCCCTCCGGAGCCGCCCCCTTCCCTCAGCACCGCCTCGCCCCTTTCGCCCCGCCCCGTCGCCCCGCCCCGCCCCTTCGCCCCGCCCCTTCGCCTCGGCCCCTTCGCCTCGGCCCCTCCGCCGCGGCCGCCCCGGGCAGCCCTCGGGATTATATTCTTATGAACCTGGCGACATGCGTGATGAGCGATGGCTCCGGCTCGCCCCGGGGCGGGGGCGGGGGCGGGGGCGGGGCTTGGGGCTGCGGTTGGGCTCGCAGGCGAAGGCGTCGGGTGGGAGTGAGGTGGAGGCTGAGGTCGGGGGCGGGGGCAGCGGTGGCGGGTGGGGATGTCGAGCAGCGGTCGGGTAGAGGCAGCGAGTGGAGATGACGGGTGACTCGCGGGACGGAAGCGTGAGGAAACAAGAGGGGGTAGAAGATAGGAGCAGTTGGCGTGGATAGTGGCGGCGAATAGGCGGAGTGGGCGGCTGGAGGTGACTGATGTAGTAGACCGGCGTACGTGGTGATTGTGAGCGGATCTGGACAGGGTGCGAACGCGGGTGCTGAGAACGGGGGGGGGAGGCAGTGGGTATGTTTGGTATGGGGGTTATGGGTGGGACCGGATACAGTGATCGGGTGCGAAGACTGGGTGGAACCAGAGGCGGAGGCAGCCGGAACAGGCGGAGGCGGTGACGGCAGGTGGGTTGGGGCGAGCAGCAGGGAGGGGGGGGGGGCGACGACGGCGGGGCAGAGGTGGGCGGGGGCGAGTCTAGGCAACGCCTGCGTGCGAGCCTGGATCAGCGATATATCACTGGATCACGCCCCGTCGCCTTCGCCCGCCGCACCTCCTGCCTCGTCCCTCTCCCCCGGCTAGCGCAGGCCCCTCCCCGGACGCCTGTCCCGGCGCGGGAATCAACATCGCCATTCCTCACGCGCCGTCCTCCGCAGGCCCGTCCTCGCCGTGCGCTGTCCTCTCCGTTCGCCGAGAGGAGCGATATTTTATCTATTACGTCGCGTCCACCAAGGGAGGCGATCTGCATACGTCCGCTTCGCGTCGGTGGAAAGGCACGGCACACTTTGGCCGGCGGGGGTACGCAACTTTGTAAATACATCGCGATTACGTTTATTCCTGCCAGTGCCACTCGGCCATCTATCACCACTCTACAGGCTTCCAGAAGCGGTTTCGTTTGTGAATTTTGTCGTGTGTTTCTGATGCAATGTGTATTGTTAACAGTGGTAAATAAATTGGAAACTATAAAATATAGTATTTCACACTGATGCTTGCAATAATTATTTTATTTCAAAAATGGAAATAACGAGCTTGTTGAATATGCAACTTTATAACGCAATAATTATTTTAACCATGGAACTGAAAATATTTCCTGCAAAACCAAATTGAAAATCTTAGCGGAAGGGACTCAAAAATCAACTCATTTTTTCAATTCTTGTAATTTGTTTTCCGTTGAATGAACCGGGCTTACAGAATATTGGGAACTCTCATTGTTACGAAAATTCCTGATTTATGAAGTTGGGTACTAGTCAGAACCACATGTGCCCGTGTAGCACGTACCAATGCCTGCACGTAATTTATGGGTAGATTTTCAGCTTACATGGTGTGGGAAACTATTTGTTATGTAGGGTAGATAAATCAGGGATAGTTCTCTTGTGGTTTACGGGAAATACAAGTTCATTAGATAGGGAAGTAAAATATATCACTTCATCAAAGAATTTTAGAATTGTGAATTAAAGTGTCAAATGTATGTAATGTATACAACAAATAAAAAATATTGTTTCAATGCGTACAAATCCAAATTACATCATTTACTGTTTAACGTAACACATTTTTATCATTTCCGTTTTTCGTCTTTTCCAGATTAAGTATTATGCAACAAAATTGTAAACTTGCAACAATACAATTATTGCTTGAAACGTCACTCGGTATCTCTGTCTCTTGAAGATCTAAATGTATTTAAAGTATGTCTGCTGACCATGATCAGCAGGTGTGACCAGTGAGATTACGTAAAATTGGAGGAGAGAGATGATAGAGAAGGAAATAGAAAGATGGATTGAAAATAAGAAGGAAGACACTGCATTTTACTAGGCGGCTATTAATAATTGTAAAAATCTTTTAAAAATGTGTAGCAAAACATAAAAAGAAAGGGTTAACAGAGGTGCCGAGAATTAAAAAACAGGAACAAAAAATCTGGAGATAGTTCACCTACTTAATAGGAAACACATACATTTTCACTCATTTTCGTTGACAGATAAATAGTAGAAAAAATAAATAAATATGAAAGTACTTATTAACAATAAAGAAGTAAATGGTACACAATGACGAGAGCTCATGGAATCATAAACAGCATCACTTCTTTCACGAGTCAATGCAGTGTCGTTAGGAAATGGAAAGTGTCATTGACGGAATGTTAACCACTTAGAAGGTGGGAGGAGATAGAAGAAGGAGTCGCTACGCAAGATATT